>JAHBMJ010001312.1:0-20754 GCA_018398765.1 Chromera velia
TCTTTCTCTCTCTCTCTCTCTCTCTCTCTCTCTCTCTCTCTCTCGTTCTCTCTCACCCTCTCTCTGTCTCTATTTCTCTGTCTCTCTCTCTCTTTCTCTCTCTCTCTCTCACACACATACACACACACACACACACACACACACACACACACACACGCTTTTTGTGTGTACAAGGAGACGGGCAGGCACAATACAGGCGAACGGAACTGAGGCAAGCGTGCTGAAAAGAAAAGAACGAACATGCAGCATGGAGATGGGCAGACAGAACGTAAGCGGGCATGATGGAACGAAAAAGGCAAGCAAGCAAGCAGGAAACGGGCAGACGAAATGCAGACGAGCGTGCTCAAAGAAAAGCAGCAAGCAGACAAGAAGGAGAAGGGAAAACAAAAAGCAGACGAATATGCTAAAAATAAAAAAACAGGCTGACAAGTGTTAGTGCGCGCGGGGGTGGACGGACGTGCAGGCTACTGCACGTGTGATGCCCGCCGCCGCCGCCTATGATGATCTAACGATTTGCATGCGCAAGTCAATACATGCATGCATGCAGATTTCATTCATGTACATGCAGATATGAATGATTGAATGATTGCCTCTTCATGACAACAGTGAACGAAGAGACCCGATTCATGACAGTCGGTCATTAACCGATTGAGAGACAGCCGATTCTGTGTGCATGTGACGTGTCGATCCAAATAGTCGCATCCTCTTGATCGATACAACATAGACGGCAACAAATTGAGAAGATAGAAGTCGGAATACTGGGATTAAGGTCAGTCCTTCTAGATCCAGACTTCTTGACGTTGAATGCTCTGAGTACGCTGCTTCTACTATTATTGCTTTGTACTTAGCCTAGCGCTGTCGGCTTGCTTCCTAGCCTACTTCCTGCAGTCTCAGTTCCTGTGTACAGACTGTTGCGCCGATGTCTGACTCAGGCCCGAACCCTAACACTGGTGTCCAAGATGCAGGCGATAAGCCTTCTTCTTCTACTTCCAATACTGCAGGCTGGCAGGAGCAGAGGATTATTAAACTGGAGGCGGATCTGGCCAAGGCGCTGAGCTTGCTGATAGTGAGCCAGTTGGCTTAAACTTCTGCTGTAGCTGCATCTTTTGCTCCTCCGGCTGCTCTAAAGCCGCCTGATTTCCCGTGGGTTCCCAAGGTGAAGTCGCTGAAGGCTACCCATCTGGACAACTGGATGGATGAGTGGAAGATACAGTCTAGCCTCTTCCTGTCCTCCCGGTATCACCCCGATACCAACCTCCTGATCGAGATCTATAAGTGCGCTCTGCTCTATGCCTTTTCGGACTTTGAAGAGCTCCGTAAAGACGTCCACACAGCAGTTGCCCAGGGCCACAAGACCGACAAATTGCTCGATACCATGATCAATCACTACTTGAAGGACAAGTCTGTCGAGAAAACCATTACTGAGGAGAATTTTCATTCTCTTCGCCATGAGAAGGAGAAGGAGGAGACACTGAAGGAAGTGTTGTGCAGACTGGACAAGGTCATTCGTTCTTCCGGTGCCAAGGGCTTCACTCCAACGGACAAGGACACGAAGAAGCTCTGCGTGAAGCGTCTGTTCCTCATCCATGAGTGGACAGACATCGTAGAGAAGGCCGCGATAGAGTTAAAGAAAGACATCGACTCCCTGACCTACTTTGACATCCGTCCGTTTGCTGACCGTAAGGCAGATGCACTCGCCTACAAGTCTGCTCTTCATGGTGCTGAGTCCAAAGGCTCAAAAAAGGAGTCGAGGAGTAGACATGAGTTCGGGGGTGCCGCTGAGAAGCAGGATTCCGGAAAGAAGGGTACAAAAAAGCCGAAGGGGAAGAAAAAAAAGCAGCAGGTGAAGCCATCTGAAGAGACTGCAGGCAAGGCAGAGAGAACGAAGTGTAACAACTGCGGTTTCGTTCACCGCAGCCCAGACTACTGCCCCGCCTCCAAGAGCGAGTGCAAGACCGAGTGGGGGGGGTGCGGAAAGACTGGTCACTTCGCCCGGTGCTGCCCCAAGAAGAAGAACTCTCCCATAGGGAAGAAGGAGAGTAGACGCCCCGCTGAGCGGCGTTCCCGCAGTTCACCTTCCTCCTCCTGCCGCTCTGATTCCGAGTCCTCCTATCCCGATCTAGTGGAGAGCGACTTGGGCTCAGACTGTGATTCGGTTTTTTGAGCCGGTCAGGTGGGTCTTTCGAGACCTCCAGTCTGAATAAGCGACTGCAACCTGCCTTTATTGTTTCTTCTTTGAGGGGACGACAGGGGAAGGGAGCAGTGAAGGATTCCTGGGGCCAGGAGGTCCCAAGGGAACATGCACGCATGGTTCGGGCGACGTTCCGGAACATGCACTGGCCTGGGAGAGCGCTACTGGTGGGAGCGGTCGCAGGACCGAGAACATCCGTCAGGGGAGCGAGACGCTTCGATGGACCTCGGCAAGACAAGGCCACTAACCTCCCCTGGTCAGTCGATTTATTGTCAACAGCAACGGCAGCAACTTCTGCGTCCAAAGAGTCGGGTGCTACACCTTCTCTTTCTTGTACTTTTTGTGTGCAGACAAAAACTTTGAGAGCGCGCATTCTCTCGAAGGCAGATGCAGACGATGAGTTGCTGCCAGACACCGGCTGTACGTTCAGACTGCTCAACGACAAGTTCGCAAAGTACTCGGTCGGTCAGAAGAAAAGACGCACGGAGTTCAACCTCGCCACAAAGGGTGGCCCCGATGCGTCTCCTTTCATCACTGACAACGTGCACCTCTTCCACTTCCCTGTTCGAGATGAGTTCGGGAAGGTGAGGCAGGTTCCTGAGGAGGGGGTTATTCACCCTTCCGTAGGCAGAGGTCTCCTCCCCTGTACAGAGAAGGAGATTTTCCTTTCGAAGGGACGGAGGCGTCGCAGCTATGTCAGGTTGACTGACACCGAGGGCAGGAGCTTTCGGGCCCCCGTTAAGTGATCAGGACGGATGCCAGCCCTCCGTCTCTGCCAAAACGATGAAGCAGCAGCAGCCGCACAGATGAATGCGCCCCTTGATGCCTGGAAGAAGAAAGTTTTCTACTCTTCCTCTCTCTCTGCAGAGGCTCGTTCCGCAGAAACCCTTCCTGCAGAGAGGAAGTAACACCTGCTCTATGTGTTGCATTCCTGACTTGCGCATTCCGTGGGCGCTCGTCTTAAGAAAACTCTAGAAGAAAAAGGAGTGCCTCTTTCCTTCTCTCCTCAAGAGTGCAGAGATGTGAGGGATTTGTGCGAAGCGTGCAAGTCAGTCAATCAGAGAAAGGAAAGGATCCCTGCAAAAGGGATTTTCAAAAAGGAAAAGTCGGGAGAGAAGAAGCAAGCAGTAAAGCGTGTTCGTTTTTCCGTTGAAGAGAAAACCTCATCCGCAGCCAAGGGTGACAAGCCAGTCCAAAAGTCGAAGCAGCCGCAGCATGCGAAGGAGCGTGCCCCCTTCAATCAAGTCATCTTTCATGACTTGAAGGAGATGCGGACGAAAGGTGTGGGAGGATTTCGCTACATTTCGGTGATCGTTTGTGGCAGAGTCAAGAAAGTTTCCCTCTCTGCACTTCGTAGAAAGCGCCACGCAGTGTGGCACCTTCGTCAGTGAGTGCGCAGATGGCAGGTTCGCGGTTTTGGAAAGCTCCTTGTCGTTTGGACAGACAACGGGGGTGAGTTCGTCGGAGAAGAAGACGAGATCGGGTACGCAGCGGCGTGTGATGACATGGGTCTTCACCATGAGAGGGGTCCCCCTTTCAGCCCTGAGGTTCAGTCAGATGTTGAACGTGTGAACTCGACTGTCATCTCTCTTCTCAGAAAGACTTTGATTCAGCTCCATCTTCCTCTTTCTTTGTGGCCTGCCTTTCTCTCCGGCGTTGCTAATCAGTTAGGTGATGTCGTTCACAGCAAGACAGGCATGTCTCCCAATTCTTTGATTTTCAGTCATACATATGGAGTGCTCCCAATCGCAATGGGGGATGAGGTTCGTGTGATAGATCCCGTAGGTTCAGCGGACCCTCTTTCAAAGAGTGAGCGAGCACTGAGTCTCTTCAGGGAGGTACAGGGCCCGCAGGTCTGTTCACTCGTTGTGTTGCGGGGGGGTCGATAGGTCCCTTTGCGTATGCATCCACAGCATGTCAGGCTTGAGAAGTGGTTGGGTGTGGATGAAGTACAGAAATAGAGAGAGGTAAGGAAAGAAAAGAAAGTTGAAGAGGAGTCTGGTGGATGGTCGCGTTCATCTGTCCATGATGATGATGATGAGAGTCCGGGTGTTCCAGCAGTTTATTTGTGTTTAGAGGGGGAAGACGTCGAGCCTGATTCTTCTTTCCCAGAAACAGAGCCTTTCCAGCTGCGTGATGAAAATGGAAATGAGCATCCCCGCCACCAAGCAGGCAGGTGGGTGCTAGCAAGGAACACAGACGGTGCCCTTTGGCCTGGTCGCATTGTTTGAGAAGGAGCAAAGCAAAAGCGAGGCTTGAAGGTAGCCAGATTTAATAAAGACGAGAATGGAAAATGAAAGCCCAAAGAAATCGAGCATCATGTCAAACAGCAAGACATCGTAGAGCGTTTTGATCCTCCTGTCGGGGGTGGCATTCCAGCAGACCTTCTTTCTCGTTTAGATGAATCTGACCTTCCTTCCTCCTCTGTTTCTCTTCAGTCTGCTCCTGATGTTTTTGCAGAGTCCCTTCCATCCTCTGACCATGCTGTCGTCTCTTCTGATCCTGTGCCTGATGACGTCAATGTCATCCCGATTAATGTTAACCCAGTCGTAGAGCAGATTCAAGAGGAGGTCTGCCATGCAGATTTTCTCAATTAGAAAAGCAAAGGAAGGAAAGAGAAAAAAGCAATCATCTTTCAGAGAAAGAAAGAAAGAAGAGCCAGAGAAGAGGTGAGGAAGGCAGAAACGCTAGATAGACACTTCGAAGTCGCGTGCATGGCTTTGAAGGCAGAGAAAGCAAGAAAGCTCATGAAGAGAGAAAACAATGCAAAAAGACATATCCCTGCTACTCCAGAAGAGATTGCAGCAGGGAGTCACGTAGAGTCCGCCAAGAAGGAATTGGCGCGTTGGGCTCTGTGTGGTGTCTTTAATCTCTCCAGTCAAACGCAGCACCCCAGACCGGGGGTGAAGCCAATCACTCTCCGGTAGGTACGTACGTAGAAGCTGAAGGAGGAGGAGTGGGTTGCGAAATCCCATCTTGTTGCCAAGGGCTTCCAAGACGCCAGAGACCACGGCTTCCTGGAGACCTTCTCTGGCACTGCGAGCTCCTCTCTCTCCCGTGCGCCGTTTGTTTGGGCCCTTTCTCGTGGGCTTCAGGCAGTGAAGGCAGATATCTCAACTGCTTTCCTCCAAGCCCCTCTCGATGGAAAGAATGGTGAGGTGTGGCTTCGACTTCCTTCTGACTTGCCTGTTTCTATCTATCCTGGTTTATGTCCTGGTGTGTGTGTGCGCATCCTGAAGGCTGTTTACGGCTTGAAGGATAGCCCTCGCGTGTACACACAGTACTTCAAGAAGAGAGTGAAGGAACTGGGATGGGAAGAGATAGCTGAGTCAATTTTGGTCAAAAGAAACAAAAACAAAAAGCCAGTCAGTGTCTTAGTGATGTATGTAGACGACCTTTTTGCTTTCACACCAGATGTGATGAAGGAAATGCAAGCGATTCATTCTCTTTTCGAAATGGACGAGCCAGTGAGGATGGATGATGGATCCCTTCATGCATACATAAGGATGTCTGTCCGCATGGTTGAGGGTCACATGCTGCTTGACCAAGGGAGTTACTTGCAGGAAGCCGCTTCTTCTGTTCGCCCTCAGTCCAGAAAGCCACTGACCAAGCGAGACCTTCTTTTGCCCTCAGAAGAGGAAGTTGACCCTTCGTTCTGTGCTGAGCAATAGAGCAATGTGGGAGCGCTCGGGTGGGGGGTGAGAACACAGCCTCATTTGAATTTCCTGTTTGGTCATCTGTCACGTTCGAATACTAAGCCATCTCCACACATCCTCCGTGCAACGGAAAAAGCCCTCTGGCATGCAAGGGAATCGTCTCAACCCCTAGAACTCGTTTCTCTTGATCATGATGACTTTGTGTTGCTTGTTTGGGTTGATGTATCATATGAATTGCACAAGAAAGAAGGGCGTCTGGGGTATGAAATGCAGCTAGTTCCTCGCTCTGCTTTAAGTAATTTGAAAGAGGTGGGAGAAGAGAACACCTTGTCGTGGTACTCCAAGAAAGAAGCGAGAAAGCTGGGGAATACAACGTCAACAGAGTTGTTAGCAATGAGGGAGGGCGTGAAAGCTACATTCGGAATCACAGATTTTATGAGTAAGCTGTGGGGAAAGAAGCCAGAAGTTTTGGTTGTGTCAGACAGTCAGTCCCTCTTGCACCAGTTAGCATTTAAACAGTGTAAGTCAGAACCAAGAATAGAGGGAGAGCTCGAATACGTTCTTAAATGCCTTGCTGAATTGGGGGCTGCAGTTTGCTGGATAGGGACTGGATTTCAGAGGGCAGACAGACAAACCAAATTCCTGCGAAATGTATGATGATTTCTTTGAATACATGATTGCATGATTTCATTGCTTTCGTTTTTTTGATTTGTATTTGAGTGTTCGTTCTTTCGATCGAGCAGTGTCGCCTCCAGAATGAAGGGGGTGATTGTTAGTACGGGCGGGGGTGGACGGACATGCGGGCCACTGCACGCGTGACGCCTGCCGCCACCGCCTATGATGATCTAACGATTTGCATGCGCGAGTCGATACATGCATGCATGCAGATTTTATTCATGTACATGCAGACGTGAATGATTGAATAATTGCCTCTTCATGACAACAGTGAACGAAGAGACCCAATTCATGACAGTCGGTAATTAGTCGATTGAGAGACAGCCGATTCTGTATGCATGTGGCGTGTCGATCTAAATAGTCGTATCCTCTTGATCGACACAACGTAGACGGCAACAAATTGAGAAGATAGAAGTCGGAATGCTGGGATTAAGGTCAGTCCTTCTAGATCCAGACTTCTTGACGTTGAATGCTTTGAGTACGCTGCTTCTACTATTATTGCTTTGTACTTAGCCTAACGCTGTCAGCTTGCTTCCTAGCCTACTTCCTACAGTCTCAGTTCCTGTGTACAGACTGTTGTACCGATGTCTAACTCAGGCCCGAACCCTAACAGCAAGAAGGAGACGGGGCGACGAATCGAATTCTCTATTTCTCTTCTTCTTTTTTTCCCTTCTTTGTACCTTCTTTAGAGGCTTTTTTCCTTCTTCTCTTGGAAGAGGAAGGTGGGAGACTTTCTCTTCTTTTTTTTTTTTCTTCTTTACATCTTTTGCGAGAGAGAGAACTTACTTAGAGAAGCAGAGGCCAGGGGGGGTGAATTGCGATCGGTTTCAAATTTAAACCCCACCGCACGTTGCCTATTCTAACGCTTTTCTAAGCCAATTTGGAGCAGAGCTTTCTGGGGCCTTTTTTTTTATCTGACATAAGCAAGCTTGCGAACAGCTCCAGAAAGCAAGAAAATTTTGAACTGTACCATTAATGCACGCTGGCCAGCCTCGCGCTGACCCCCCCCCCCCCCNTCGCGGAAAAAAAACATGCGCGGAACCCCCTCCTCCCACGGGAAAAAAACCCGCGGGTAAGTGGAGATCTGAAACCCATCTGACACACACATCGATCTCGCAAATTCAGCCTTTCGAGGCCGGGTTTTTGGCAAAAGACACTGCGTGTACGTGTGGGCTGGGGCCGGTACCTAACGCAAGCAAGCTTACGAACGGCCCTAAAAAGCAAAAAAAACGAGAACTGCACGCTTGACACACGCTGGCCAGCCGTCGCACCGATTCCCCCCCCCTCCGTAGGAAAAGCCGCGGGACCCGCCCTTCTCCGGGAAAAAAAACCGGGGGTATGCTTTGACCTACGTATGGTGCAAATTCAGCCTTTTTGCGGTCACTTTCCGGGGCCACCCATATCTGACGCACGTATGCATGACGATGTGTTGAAGTTGGGTTCACGCTTTTCTAAACCATTTGGACGAGATCTTTTCGGGGCCCCTTTTTTGGTGAAAGACACTGCGTGCATGGGCTGGGGTATTTTTATTTTGTAAGTGCCCCCCGCTTCGCTTTTCGGGGCCATTTCTGTTTTGTAAGTGCCCGGGCTTTGCTTTTCGGGGCTATGTCTGTTTTTTAAGTGCCCCCCGTTTCGCTTTTCGGGGCTATCTGATGCACGTATGGTGCAAATTTAGCCTTTTGGGGCTAGGTTTTTGGTGAAAGATACTGTGCGTGCATGCATGTGTGGGCTGGGGTATTTTTGTTTTGTATCTGACACAAACAAGCTTGCGAACAACCCCGGAAAGCAAGAAAAATGAGAACTGTATGATTGATACACGCCAGCCAGCCATCGCGCCGATCCTCCCCCCCCCCGCGGGAAAAGCCGTGGAACCCCCCCTTCCCCAGGAAAAAAACCCGGGGGTATGCTTTGACCTACGCATGGCGCAAATTCAGCCTTTTCGTGGTCACTTTCCAAGGCCACCCATATCTGACGCACATATGCATGGCGATGTGTTAAAGTCGGGTTCACGCTTTTCTAGACCATTTGGGCGGGATCTTTCCGGGGCCTTTTTTTGGTGAAAGACACTGCGTGCATGGGCTGGGGTATTTTTGGTTTATAAATGCCCCCCGCTTCGCTTTCCGGGGCCATTTTTGTTTTGTAAGTGCCCCCCGCTTCGCTTTCCGGGGCCCAGTGCCCCCCGCTTCGCTTTCCGGGGCCTTTTTTTTGACGAAAGCTGCATGCGTGGGCTCCTGCAGGGGATTGTTTGGTAAGTGCCCCCCGCTTCGCTTTCCGGGGCCACACGACCCGATCTCGCGGATGGGCGCGGAGCTTCTCATGCAGCTTGCATGAACTTGACAGCGCCACTGCGCCAGCTAGTGCAGCGCCACTATAGCGCCACTGTTCGTCCTTTGTCCCCACAGTGGAACAGCCTCACACATTTACTGAGAGACTTCGACATCTCCGAGTCAATCTGCGTGCGCCCTTGCAGAAAGCCATCTGAAGAGCTACAGACGACTTTCTTGTCCAGCTTTTCCTAAATTCTTTTTCCCGTCTCCGTCTCCTTCCATCTCTTCCTTCCACACTCAGGATGGCTGAGAATCCTCTCAAGGCAGGAGGGCGTCAGCTGTCAGCAGACGAGATCGCCGCCTACCATCGTGACGGCATGCTGGTGGTGAGGAACTTTTTCTCGAAGGAGGAGGAGGCAGTGGTTGTGCGTGCAACCAACGACATCCAGAATTTCCCTGAGGAAAAGGGAAAGCAGATGATCTACTTTGAAACAACTCCCTCAGGGGAGAGACGTCTGTGTCGTACAGAGAACTACATTCCCTATCATTCCGAGCTAAAGGCTCTCTTTGAAGGAAAGCTAGTAGACGCAGTGGCCGATCTACTCGGAGAGCCGGCTGTGCTCTTCAAAGAGAAGATCAACTACAAATTTCCGGGTGCGAAGGGGTTTGGGGCCCATCAAGACAGCCCTGCATACAAGGAGTTCCCCCAGAAAACCATCCTCACTGCAATGGTGTCTGCGGATCCGAGTACGATTGAGAATGGATGTTTGGAGATGGTTCGGGGAAAGCATACAGAGGGGATTGTTGCCCAAAATGACGACGGCACAATTTCCACGTCTCTGTGCGAGACTTATAAGTGGGAGTCACTCCTGCTTGGCCCTGCCGACGTTGCCTTCTTCAGCGCCGATACACCGCACCGATCGGGTCCGAATGCCAGTCAGGGAAGCAGACGGGCGCACTTCCTCACCTTCAACCCCGCCTCAGAGGGACAGCACAGAGACGGGTATTACGCAGAGAAGAGAAAGAAGTTTCCTCCCCCCGTTGAAATGGAGCCAGGCAAAGACTACTCTGAAGGTGCAAAGATCTACAACCTTGCCAACCCGATCTCTGTGAACAGACCCGACTCGGGGGCTGACGCAGCACGTCCGGGTGTTGCGGCAGCGGCGACTTCCAACTCCCTTGCTGCTGTCAGCGCCAGCTGATCGATCGACTGACAACTCGTGCGGAAGCATTTATTTCTGTATTATCGATCTGTTTCTGTACAAGAATTCACTTCCCCTTTCCTCCCCATTTTTCTCACGGGTTGACGCTGCGGCTTCCCGGACAGATCGTGGAGGACCGACCAGTGGGGACTTTCGCTTTGGTTTCTTTTATCTGGAATGTCTGCTTCTCTGTTTTGTGCGGGTCTGTTTTGCTTCCCGTCCCCTTCTCCCATGTGGCACCGTGGATTGTTTCCAAAGAAGAAAAAGAGAAAAAACACCACTCTATAATGAGATTGGAAGAGTCTGAAGGTTTTGATTGTTCACTGTATGCGACTAAGACTGTATTTTTCGTGATAACTTTCGTCTTCTCAGCCCAGTTTGTGCATGCCTCTCTCTCTGTATACGATCAGCCGTCTGCGTACAGAACACTTCCTCCTGTCACATATGGATTTGGTACACGTGAAGCCATGTTTATGCAACCCTATATATAGATGCAACACCGTGTCAATATATATTGGCACGTGAAGCTAGACGTCACGGTGAAGCTATATCGATATGAATGCATGCGTCTTATTGCGATTCACAGTGATAAAGGCTATAAAATTTAAAATTAAAAGCAGTCACAACTTAATTTTGATGTGAATTTTGTTGTATGATTGATTTTTTTAACAGTTCTAACTGAGTTTTTTTGTAATTAAGTTTATTATTTTTTTTTACATTTTTTCTATAGTATTTTTTTTAATTTTTCATCACTAATACGATTCACTATATACTACTACTACTTGAAGTATACCGGAGCCATTGTTACCCTATCAGGCCTATCCTGGACCCTATTACATTTTGGAGTAATTGGAAGAATGAGAATGCCCAATTAGGACTCTAAGAGACTATACTGTTAGTTATTTCCTAGGTTATTTCAAATCAGAATTTCCTAATCTAGAGCAAATTCAAAATATTTTTCTATACCCTAGGGCGGAACATATCAATCAATCAATTCTATGACAGTTAAAAAACTTAGGGTACTCAGCTATATTTTTTTAGGTACATCTTTACATACAAACGTTTTAAAACTCAAAAATTTTGATCAAATAGATATACATATTAAAAAAAAAAAAAGCTTTACATGTATATTTAACCTTTAAAAAATATAATTGGAAATTTAGATTTAATTGGAAATCCAATGTTTCAATTGGAAAGCACATACGTTTAGTGATTTACATACTCTAAAGGGCCTATACACATGCATATGCCACAGTTGAAGACTTACGGGTATTGCGGCGAAATTCTGCACACACACTGGAACCTTCAAACTTTCTTTCGTGAGACTTGAGACCCGTGGCCAGCTTGCTCAAGTTGGGACATTGCGTGCCTTTTGCTTATGAATAAATTTGTCCTGAATTCCCCTCCCACAACATGAATGGGTAGATGACTGCTCCACTTTGGAACACGAAACAACCATCCGCAAAGTAGATCGAGACGATTTGTTTACAAGAGAAGAGTGGGTGTGCGGGTCTTGCCAACTGGACCTGAGTCCTACAACAGACTGCAGAGTGAAATAAATGGCAACCAACTTTAGAGAACACATGAACGCATCTCGGAAAAATATGCGTAAGACCACCCGCCCTCTCTTGCTTTCATCACACGCACGCTAGCTGAACCTTACTCTGTGCATGCATGTGCCTGCCAACCCGGCTGGAAGATTTTGCTTTCAATTCTGCTTTTCCACAGGAACAAAAATCTGGCTAAAAATTCCACCTTCACTCCAGTGTCTATATACTCGATCCCTTTGATAGACCCATCTCTGAATTTTCTCCTCTCAACTTCTTAATCAATCACGTCCCATTGGTCATCACTTTCTCGAGTGATTTTCGAGAAGTTTCGTGCGGTACCCCCCCTGTCGTCTCTCCAGGGACGACAGACTTTGTATTCTCCTTCTCTGCAGCTGCTGCCCCCCCCCCTTTGCCTTCTCCTGCCAATGCAACCCCAAACGCCCCCTCCCCCAGTCCTTCTTCAGCAGCCAGCTGGAAGAATTTCATCTGGCGGTCTCGTTTTCTTCCGATGTCGCGAGCCCTCTCGACTGCCTTCCTATCGCTCTTCGAGACGTCCTTGTGATTCTGCATGTGAACAGGGCAGGGGACATGCAACAAATAGGGGGTTTGCAGTCCCTCGCTTCTGGTGATTTGGAAGGAAGGCGGACAGAGAAGGGCCAAAGCGCGTGCGCACACAAACGCACGCGCAGACACGCACACACACACACACACACACACACAGAGAGAGAGAGAGAGAGAGAGAGAGCGAAGGCAACCATACAAGCACCGAAGCGACCCTGGAAAGTCCGAGCTCGGTGACTGCCTCTTGATCTGCCTGTCATTCCGTTTGAGGAAAACGTATTATTATTCTTCTCTTTGTTTTTCTTTTTCTTCTTTTCATTCTCATGTCGGCCCGTCGTTGGACCCTCAGCAGGATTCCCCCCCCCCCTCTCTCCCTTTACAGAGAGACAGGAAAGAGAAGTGCGATGCAGAGGGCTCTAAGAAGGCCAGGGGTCGTTCCCCTGTTTCTTCTGGGCGTAACTGATCCCGAGAGAGGCAAACAGAGAGATCCCCCACCGGCTGAGAGTTCGCCCTTCCGATTTGCTCTTTCGTTTTTGTGTCATCACTTAATTGTTCATCTGTCCGAATCCGTCTCTTCGTGCACATTGCGGTTCAGGGATCTGGGTTCGAACTTTTCCACGGCTGCTCTCTGCCTTAATCTGCGCTTTGTACTGTCCGTCTGATTAGGTCAGGTAGAACGTGTGTAGTGGTGTAGTTGCATTAAACAGAAAAGCCCTAGCTGCATGCATTGAATGGAATCATTCCGCCCTCCCCCCATGCATTGACTGAGAGTACTGACCTGTTCTTCCGTGTGGGTGAACGACGGGTTGCCGCAGCCCCTCATGTCGTCTGCGCGCACCCATCGTGCCACCAGACTGTCTCGACCCGCAAGATGCGCCACCACAGCTCCCTTAACGACCTCCTTGATGAACAGGAAACGGACCACCGAGACTGCAGACCTCAGCACAAGCACTTCTCGCCTGTCTCCGAGGACGATCTGCATCGGGGTCACGGTCCCTGTCTGCAACCAGGCAAGCACTCATTCGCGCAAGAGGGGAAAGAGCGCAGCGTCAAAGAGAAAGGAGAAGTCGAAATGTTGAGATAGAGCTCCTAGAGTTGGCCAAGCTGGGGGATGCAAAAGACAACGATGAGAGGAGACGAAGGAATATCGACGAAGGAAGGAAGGAAAACATTCAGAGGCTGAAAGAGCAGCTTCAGGGCCCCTTTGGGCAGCCGGACAAAAAAGTTAATGGAGAAGCAATCAAAGCGGAAGCACGCGGCCTG
The DNA here is from genome assembly GCA_018398765.1 of Chromera velia. Lineage (NCBI taxonomy): Eukaryota > Chromeraceae > Chromera > Chromera velia. The sequence goes on from JAHBMJ010001312.1 coordinate 13,366, forward strand.
GAAAGGAAAGAAGCACGTTGACTGACACACCTCTGCCGCCTCTTCCACTGTTTTGCCGAGATCCCACACTTCTTTTTGGTATTCCTTCTGCAGACCCTCCATCAAATTCTGCAGCCATCTTTCTCCCTGTACTCCATTTGCCACTGCCCCCTCTGCACCTCCCTTCTCTTTCTTTTCACTGCCGAAGTAGAGACTCCCGAGGTCCTCTGAGACCTCAGGAAGGCTACTCGAGGAGTCTGCCCTTTCCCTTGCCCTCTCTCGCTCACGCGTTTTGTCCCTCAACCCCCTCTCTGCATCGCTGAGAAGGGTCTCCACGCAGAGGGGGCTCTGCAGTCACAAAGGGAGAAAGAAGCGTTAAGGGACAGAGGCAGAGAGGGCGGAGAGGAGGAACAAGCGAGTGGGCGGACAGAAAGACGGAAAGGGATCATTTCCTAACCAGGCATGCAGGGCAATCGCAGTCACATGCATCGAAAGAGGCCTCAGTCGAAGAATCCTCTGATGTAACACTAGGTTTTCACACAGACCTTCCGACCCCCACCCTTCACTCAGACCCACGGAAAGACCACAGACACAAAGAGACAGCAGCAGAGGCGAGCCTTCAGCTTCAGAAAAGGAGCATCACCGCCTGGCACAGAGACGAAGACGCCCCCCCCATGCAGCCAAATGAAGACAAAGAACAAAGAGAAAAAGAAAAAACAGACCTCCCAATGATCTGCTCCCATAGAAGGCCGGGCTCTCCACTTTGCCTCCACAACCAGCAAGATCACTTTCAGAGCCTGCAACCAGACAGCAGCTAACACTTCGTTTGTGCATGAAAATGAACAAAAACCTGAGATGACTCCTACGAAAGTCAAGTGGAAGCACACACGCAACAAGCGAAGAGGAGAGGAAAACAAAGGCGTGGGAGGGACAAGTAAAGGCACCCCATGGCCTTCCTGTCCGAAGAAGCAGAATAAGGACAGAGCTGTCCAAAAGACTACCCGTCAAGAGCAGACAGGCCGACAGACAGACAGAAAGAAAAGAAACAAAGGAAGGAAGAAAGGAAGGAAGGAAGAAAGACAGACAGACAGACCGACCGACCGACCGAACGACCGAACAAACGAACGAACGAACGAACGAACGAACGAACGAACGAACGAAAGAAAGAAAGAAAGAAAGAAAGAAAGAAAAGAAAAGAAAGAAAGAAAGAAAGGAAGGAAGGAAGGGAAGAGAGAAACATGACGGTAGAGTTGAAGGAATGTTGTCAGAATCCTGGATCCGCTCCCTCCACACAAACAGAGAGGGGGAGCGGGTTAAAAGAATCTGTGATGAAGCCTCTCTATCGCACCCCTGTCTTGGCTCTGCAGTCCCTTCAATCGAACGAACAAACGAACGAACGATCGAACCTGCATTTCCCTTCTGTGGGTGCAAACAACAAAAACAACAAAAAACCAGACCACTACCGTCCCAAAAATAAGAAAACTTCCTCCCCACATACCCAAACAAACAAGCAGACAGACCGCTTTCAACAGAGGTCCCTTGCGCGTTTTCAGAGCCCCCTGTGTGACTGTCCAAATCCTCCCTGGCAGGTCCGTAAGAGACCCCGTCTGTCTAGCACGGCCGTACAGAGACGCGAGTATCCTGTGGTCCCTTCTGCTCAACAGCATACACAGAGACTCCAGGGACGCACATGCGACCAACGCAACGCCGTCAGACGAGCTGCTGCTGCTGGCATTGCTACTGCTACTGCTGTATGATCCGGAGACTTCGCCATTTGCCGAATCAGATCCCCTTCTTTTGAGGGCCCCAGTTGTCTGAGGAGACAGAAGAAGGAAGGAAGGGCAGAAGGGAAACGGAAAGAACGAATGTAGGAAGGAACCAAGTGTCCCCCCGTCCATGGAAGCAGAGAGCCGGCCAGTCGGGTAACTAATTGTCCAAACAATTGAGGCAGAAAAAGTGCGTGAGTGGAAGGGGGCTGAGTGGACGCAAAGGGGACATGTCAACAGATGAAATTGAGAGCAGCGAAGACGGAAAGCGTAGAGACGGGAGTGGAAGAAGCGAGAAGCACAGCAACAGAAAGGTACCAGCGAAGAGATGGACTCCCCTCCAATAGGCAGTCATCAAGTCACTAAAGGGATTTGTTCTTCTCTAGTGAAAACCTCAAAAAGACACGTTTTAATGAAACATAAAAATATCTCAATACATATAGACAGAGTGGAAGGAATGTTGTCAGAATCCTGGATCCGCTCCCTCCACACAAACAGAGAGGGGGAGCGGGTTAAAAGAATCTGTGATGAAGCCTCTCTATCGCACCCCTGTCTTGGCTCTGCAGTCCCTTCAATCGAACGAACAAACGAACGAACGATCGAACCTGCATTTCCCTTCTGTGGGTGCAAACAACAAAAAAAAACACTTCATGGGATCCACTGACTAGACAGGTCCCAAAAAGGCTCTGCGATCGGAAAGCTGCAGGGAAGGGCAATGCTCCTTATCTCCAGGCTGAGACATCAGAGCTCCCAACGCAGCCTCCCCCCCCAAAGGACAAAAAAAAAACATGCCTGCCTGCCCACCGGATGTATTGCCGTCTCCACGAGAGTCACCAAAAGGCTCTCAGTCTCCTCTGACGCCACGTCGTCTCCACACCCCACCAGAGCCAGCAGACCCAAACACCGAGCAGCAGAAGTACGCACGGCGGCCTGTTTGTGTCTCTGGACGAGAAGGGCAAGGGACTTCTGGAGGTGCTGCAGCAATGAGAATTAAGGGGAATGATCGAGGACTTTGTTTTTTCATTCGTCTTTTTTGTCAGGTACAGAATCATGCCGATCTGCTCAACTCTGGCAGTTGGAAGAGAAGAAAATGAAGCGGAGACGAGGCGACACCTTGGTCATTTATTCGAGCCGGCCTGAAAGAAGGAGAAGGACCGGACGCAATCAGGGAGGGAAGAAATGAATATGAACAGCATAGCAAATTACTAGTCCTTCACTTTCTGCAGTGTCTACCAACCTCATAGAGACCCATAGAGACCCCCTCCTCTGCCACTGTGAGCAAGCAGATACCCAGAGCTCGGCACGCCTCTGTGACCTCGCTGGCGTCTTTTCTGTTAAGAAAAGGAGGGAGATGGGTAAGAGAAAGAGAGTGAAGGGAAAACATCTTTGAACAAAAGGAGACACGAGGGGCCGAGGGACCAATTCAGCTCACAAACAATTCAGCAAACCCAACGGAAGACCTGGATGGGTAGAAGGGAACGCTGAGGAAGGATACAGTCGCATGATTTATGTGACACTCCTTTGCGTTCTTTCATCTGCATGGCTTTTTGGATCTGGATCCGGCGGGGTCTCGTCAGAGAATTTTGAAGGTTATATGACGACTGTCAGAGAAGAGCCCACCCGAAGGAAGGGTTGACTGTCCAGATCGAGTTTTGGTTGTTCATCCTTCAGACCCCGTCCTTTCGTCTGTCTTAAGCAAACTCCGATTCACTGTGCGCGCCTTTGAGGCCGTTTCGGCTGCTCTCTCTCTCTCTCTCTCTCTCTCTCTGTGTGTGTGTGTGTGTGTGTGTGTGTGTGTGTGCGTGCGTGCGGTGTATGTGCACGTGTGCTTGCGGGCAGGTGTGCTCATACGTGGCCGCACATGACCTTCCACCGTCCCTCCCTCCCTCACTCTTGTCCCCCCCGCCCCTCATTCGCAGCCTCTTGCCCTTCCAATACTTCAAAAGCTGCCCTCTCCCCCCGTTGTACGCCTAGGTGGTGCACGCAGAGCGGCTCATTCTTTGCATACCCCCCCTCTCCATGCCCACGTACAGACTGACCCTTTGAGCATAGACCCGATTGAGGTCAGAAGTGTCTCCTGACTGCAGACGGTCAGCGGGGGGAGTGAGTGTTCGTGTCCCCTGGAAACGAAAAGCTGGGGGTGTAAGAGCTGGGAGATAAGAGGAGAAGACATAATCCAGCTGGCTGGTATTTCTTCACTGGCTGACTGACTGTTTGTCGAACTCGGCGGCCCCTGCGGGGTAAGCAACGAGGTGCTGGAGTTTGACGAGGGCGCCCAGTCGGAGAGAGGAGGACTTTGCCTCTAGGGCGTCAAGAATCTTTTCAGCATCAGTCAATCCCTCCATGGTTGCATTCAACGCCGCAGAAGGACTTCTTTCCTTCTCCTTCTCATCCTTTCCTGCACGGAAACACATGCAGACACGGGGGGGAAGAGACGCTCACGAGCTGAGCTGGCCACAGGTAAATGTCAAGAGAAGCTTTTGCAGGTGGAATGCTTTGCCCGACCTTTCTTGGTCTTTTTCGTGCTCGTTTCTCGCCCGTTCATCGCGTATCAATTTTTCAAAAGAGGCAGCAAAACTTCTGCGGAGAGGCCACACCGTGTGGTTGGCTATATCTTCTTTTGAGCAGCCGGGATGTCTCTCTGGTGGCTTTCGAAAATGTTCAGCGGATCCGTCTGAAGCCAAACCTACACACAGGTCTCGCGTTGTCTACTTCTCCATTTGGACAGTGGTCGGCCAGTTGGTCAAGTGAGTGCACAGTGAGGGCTGCAAGGCAGAGCTGAAAGTGAAAAGAAGGTCAGACATGGTCAGACCATGTCAGACCTGGTCATCGTCAAAACGGAAGATGCATGACAGTTGCCGCTCGCGCGCGGCCGGCCGGGATTGTCATCGCGCACGCGCTGGCCACCGGTCCGCGCGCACGCGGCAGACACGGCGTGCCGCCCAGGCCGCACCTTAAGTGGCCCCGGAAAGCGAAGCGGGGGGCACTTACAAAACAAAAATACCCCAGCCCATGGCCCCGGAAAGCGAAGCGAGGGGCACTTGCAAAACAGAAATACCCCAGCCCACACATGCACGCAGTGTCTTTCACCAAAAACCCGGTAAAACCCGGCCCCGAAAGGCTGAATTTGCGAGATCGATGCGTGCGTCAGATGAGTTTCAGATCTCTACTTACCCCCGGGTTTTTTTCCCATAGGAGGGGGGGTGTGACATAAATACTCGTAGCCGCGCCACCTCTAAGCGTTGGTGTAAGCCGGTCAGTAGCGTTGAAAGAACGCATGAGCCTGCCTTGCGGGACTAAGTAGAAGCACGCACACCCGTAGCTACTCCAATCGATATAGCTTCACAACGGCTTGTGTTCATGGCATCCAGATTGACTATCAGGAGAACGGGACTTTGAAGTAGGACTTCTAGGGAACACTTCTAGGAACAGACCTTCTAATCTGTTATCTGAGCCTCGTGCTAGTTATGATTACATTTCATGTGCTAGCAGGGCCTCGTTTGGCAAGGGTTGAGAAGTTTCTAAGTGGAGTTAGAAGCGCAGATTGAAGTGTTTCAACATATTGACAGACTAAGGTTAAGAGATCGTGAGAGATGGACCTGGTAGGAAACCCCCAGACCCAAGCTGTACTCCAGGAACGGTTTGAGCAGCTTTTGAACTGAGTGCAGCAGCTGTCGGTGATTGTGGAACACCAACAGCAGGAAATTGCTCAGTTGAAAGCTCAGTTAGGACAACAGAGTTTTCTTGCTTAGTCTTCCTTCCAGAGCTATTCTAGCGATGTTTCGCGTCCTTCTCCGCCTCCCAACGTGAAGCCTAAGAAGCCCAAAATCTTTTTGAAGAAGGCCGAGAATGTGGATACTTGGATTGCCTTATAGCAGAACCTGTACCACATCACGAAGACTCCTTCAGAGGAGCAGGCCCCCATCGCAGTGACCTATCTTTCGCCGACCCTCCAGGTGAAGCTGGCAGAGCTGGTAGAGGAGGCCAGGGCAGAAAGAATCCCTATCACGTCCTTAGAGGGACTGAAGGAGGCATTGTACCGCAGCTTCCCTGACTCCAACGTCCAGGAAACCCTCCGACCCGACATCAGACAGATCCGTGCGAAGAAGGGGGTGTGGGATTACACGGATAAGTTCAGAGGGATCGCGCGCCGATTGATGGACGTGACTCAGATAGATTTGATGTATAACTACAAGGTAGGCTCATGCGTTTTCTCAACACCACCGACCGGCTTACGCCAACGCTTAGAGGCGGCGCGGCTACGAGCATTCACGTCACACATGCCCGTCCTCCCAAGGCGTGTGTCCACACATGATCTCAGATCTCATACTCAATTTCAATCGCTTCATTTCTCCTTGATGCTCTTTCCTTTCTCCCTCGCATCAGATTCGAATCACACAAGAAGTCGGTATACAACGACCGACACAGGTTGTCGGACACTGCCATATGCATGTGCATGGAGTGCCAACCATTCATCTTCAACATCGTTGCCTCAAGCAAACAAAAACGGGATGACGGCGCGTGCAAGCGATCAATTACCACAAGAAGCTTCATGAATCTGTCCCTGCATATGAGCTCATATAGAGATCGCTCCACAGCTAGTCATACACTTTCACTCATCATCCATGCTTTTCTTTCCTTCCTTCCTTCCTTCTTTCTTTCTTTCTTTCTTTATTTATTTCTTTTTCTAAGCAGCAAGGCGCAAGAAAGTCAAGGAAAAGGGTGAGGAAGGATAATTGAATGAATGAATGAATGAATGAATCAATGATAGGGGTGTATGACACCGGGGGGGGGGGGGGTGTGCAGCGCTACGAGAGCTGAAGGTGGATGCCCCCCCCCCAGTATGATTCAGAATGAGGTCATCTGAAAACGCCGGACTACGGATGGCAGGGGGGTGTGAGGCATAATGGTTGACAAAAAAAACTCCTAACTTCTCAGCTATACAATATCCTAAAATCTCTTCAACTATCTAAGACTATCTTAAAACGCAAAAACACTCATATGTCTTAAATTATCAGACACTATTTAAAAGTGTCTTCAAACTAATCATGTTACTAATATATCACTAGCTTAGTTAACAATCATGTGTGATCTCATTCATGTGCAACTTATCAATGACTGTGCAAGTCATCAGCTGACATCCGATTCAGCAGAGCAGAGCGTGTGTGCCGAACTTTTCAGGTTGAATGGCCGGTGGCCCCTGTGCTGATTAGCAGAGGACTCAGTAAGGAAGATTGGGTGGGTGTTGCCGTTTAGGCATGTTCAGGTACATGGGAGGTGAAATTGATTTTGAACGTTGAGGATAGGTTGTGCGGTTTAAGTTCCAAAGATAGTTCGCATAATTTTGAGAGACTTTCCCCGGTTTGCACACACAAAACATGTTATGGAGCATTGTTGCATGCATGCATGCATGCATGGGCCTCTAAGAAAAAAAATGCATGCATGCATGTATGCATTAAAAAGCTGAACGTCAGCCTCGGTGGGCAACTCCGCATAGACACCGGGGGGGGGTATCCCTTCTCACACGGGCCGGTAGCAGCAGACCCCGGGGGGGGCAGTGTCCGGCGCATCGGGCGCGAAGCGCCCGATGCCCGTCCCGCCATCCATGGGCATAACGGAGCAAGCTTAGATTCCCCCCCCCCCC
>JAHBMJ010001313.1:0-16959 GCA_018398765.1 Chromera velia
GGGGGTGGGGGGGTGGGGGGCGGGACAGAAAGAGAGAAAGATGGGGGGGGGGGACTGACAGAGCGGAAAGGTCCCTTGAATAGTCTCTCACGGTTTTCGCTGGGGGGGTCTGCAGAGAGAGAGAGAGAGAGAGAGAGAGAGGATATAGTAGAGCATACACTCTCTCTCTCTCTCTCTCTGTCTGGCTCTCTCTCTCTCTCTCTCTCGTCCTTCCATTGAAACAAGTGCAACTTGAGACGAACAGGAAGAAGGGCAGGAAACCAGATTGACTGACTGACGCACGCAGAGACAATTAAACAGACCTTCGAAGCCCACAAGCGAAGCCAACAGGGTTCCTGCAAGAGTGCAGTACATGGAAGGGAGGGAGGGAGAACAGAGGGGTGACGATCAGTCGGTGCTCGCGCTAGGTGTTTGTAGTTGCTCTTCTGACAGAGCTTAGAGACCCGAGAGAGACTGTCTATCTCTCACGCAGATGACAAAGAAAGAAAAAGAGAAAGACGCTTTCCTGCTTGCAAGTGCCCAGCCAGAGTTCTTTCTGCAGTCCCGCTTTCAGATTTGCTTTTTCAGACTGATCTGCAACCGGTCGATATCTCAAATGGACGTCTGCGTAGCTCTTCTTCAAGGACATGATGCTAGAAAGGCAAAAGACAAAAGGGGAGAAGAGAAGAGAAAAACAATCTTCAGCACAGAGATTGTCTGTTCAACTGCCCGCCCTCATTTCCTTGTCGCTTCATTCTTTCGTCCACTCACCAAACACCCAACCATTTCACAAACCATCCCACCCCTCTCCTCTCATCTGATCCCAATTTCGTTCGTTCGTTCGGCATGGCATAAGAACTTCTCCCGGTCGCCTCCTCTCTGCCTTCTCCAAATCATGACCACTCACAAACCTCCCAACAGACAGACAGACAGACAGAGACAAGCAGATTGAACGACAGGAAGACCGAGGGACGCACCCATTTTTGCTTCCTCAACTCCAGCCGAAGTGTTCCTTTCTTGATTTCCCGAGAGTTCATCTGCTTGCACGGACATACACCACACGCGCCACCCACACACCCACGAACACACACACACACACACACACACATATCTATACACGGACAAGCACGCGCAAAGCATCGATCAAGCTCATACAGAAGGGAAGCAGGGGGGCCGGGGAGAGAAACCCGCCTTTCTATTTCTCTTGCGCGCACACGCAACCATATTGATTCGCAAACACATGCACGAAGCATGATCGACGATCTCGAACTCACATAGGAAGGCGGCCGTCCGTGTAAGAATTCTTTTTTCTGTATGAAAGTAAACGCAAAAAAAAAAAGAAAAGCATAAGAACGCGGCCGCCCGTCTGTCCGTCGGCTTGTCTGCCCAAGCTCTCCTGCCGGTTTTTCCTTCCCTCCGAAGCGCTTGTCCTTTCCGTAAGTCACACACAAATATGGAAATGCGCATAAAATACAAACACACACATGCACACACACTGCTAGATACACACAGAAAGACTGCTCTAACAGATCGACGCACCCACATGGGACTCCACAGGCCTCAACAGATCGTTCTCGAAGATGACCCGCATCTTTCCAGTGCCGTCAAACTCAACCAGCGCAAGCTGCCTGCAAGCAAGCAAGGAAGGAAGGAAGCAAGGAAGGAAGGAAGCAAGGAAGAAGATGAATCAACAGCAAAAACATGAATGAAAACATGCGTGGGGTGGAAAATAGCAACGACAATTCTATCGGTTCAAATGAAAAGAACAAAAAACGCAGAAAGGGAGGAAGTATAGAAGGACAAAACACAGGAAGGAAGGACAGGAAAGACATGTAAGGAAAAGAACAGGACAGCAGAGAGAACTAAAAAATGAATCGACCTTTGAAACAGACAAACAAACAAAGAAAGAAAGAAAGAAAGAAAGAAAGAACGAAAGAAAGAAAGAAAGAAAGAAAGAAAGAAAGAATCTCTCCCCCCTCATGTACCTGTCTGTTGCTGCAGGAAGAACGGGTCCATCCTTCACGGAGTGTTGAAGAGTTAGAAAGACTTCAGAGGGGGTCTGGCTCCATTCGACCTTCACCACTGGAGACAAGGAAGGTGGGGGGATGGAGGGAGATCCTGATGAGGCAGCGGAGGCAAACCTCGAGAGCAGCAAGAGCCCCATGCTGCAAGCAAGTAAGCAACCAGCAGCAGACGAATAAAATTATAAGCCGACAGACATACAGTCATGGACGATCGACACAAAGAAACAAACGGACAGTCAGACGAGCGAGCGTTTGGTGTCTTTAGCTGATTCAAATCGAAAGCCTATGGGTGGTGCTGGAGGAAGAATGGTTTGGGAGAGGAGGTAAGCAAGGAAAACCGGCGGAAGGAGACGACTGCTTAATTTCTGAGGGGGAAGCTGGGGTCAATCAAGGACAATCAACGCATACATTGATTCAATTATGGATTTAACAGAGCAAGGAGATGCTGCAGGATGAGAACAGAAAATCAATGGGCGAGAGAGATTCAATGGAGGAAAGGAAAGAGGAAGACACTGCGAAGGATAAAGAGACGCCTTGGAGGTGAAACGAAACAAGAAGCTAGAGCAGAAGCAGGAAATAGGAAGAGAAGGGAAGCACAACCGACCAGTGAGCAAACCAACCAACGAACACACAGAGGAAGACGGGTGGACAAGCAAAGGAAAGAAAAGGAAACGGATTCACAGGGTCGGAGGATCGGAAGGTCCAAGGAGGGGAAGAAAACTTCTTCCTTCAATTCTCTTTTCCTTCCGAAGAGAGACACAGAAAGGGTCAGGGATCCTTCGCGACTTCTTGTTGCCCTCTCGGTGAGCAGTGAGTCAACCGAAAAAAAGAAAGCATATATATGCCCTCTCGGTGAGCAGAGAGTCAACCGAAATAAAGAAAACATATATATGCCCTCTCGGTGAGCAGAGAGTCAACCGAAATAAAGAAAACATATACATGCCCTCTCGGTGAGCAGAGAGTCAACCGAAATAAAGAAAACATATATATGCCCTCTCGGTGAGCAGAGAGTCAACCGAAATAAAGAAAACATATACATGCCCTCTCGGTGAGCAGAGAGTCAACCGAAATAACGGTGAGCAGAGAGTCAACCGAAAAAAAGAAAACATATATATGCCCTCTCGGTGAGCAGAGAGTCAACCGAAATAAAGAAAACATATATATGCCCTCTCGGTGAGCAGAGAGTCAACCGAAAAAAAGAAAACATATTTATGCCCTCTCGGTGAGCAGAGAGTCAACCGAAATAAAGAAAACATATATATGCCCTCTCGGTGAGCAGAGAGTCAACCGAAATAAAGAAAACATATATATGCCCTCTCGGTGAGCAGAGAGTCAACCGAAATAAAGAAAACATATATATGCCCTCTCGGTGAGCAGAGAGTCAACCGAAATAAAGAAACAAATATAATTCAAGAAGATGATGAACGCAAGGACCTTCAACAATCACAGCGACAGACACATGGATAGACGGGTAGACACATAGATAGACCAAATGCAAAAAACACCACAATGCTTTGAGCCCAACAAAAAGGCACAGACTGCCAAACGCCATAAAGCTCAACAACTCTCTTTTTCTCTCCCCCAGACTGACGCACGCACCCCAAGCAGGTCCCGAGATGTTCCCTTCGCCGCCCTCTTCTTCTTTGGCAGGGGAAGCATGAGTGAACACCCGGCGGACCGCACACACACTGTTCCCTTCCGTCCTGGCCCGACGGTCTTCCTCCAGCCTCTCCCATGACGCCTCTGCTTCCTTCCCTCTTTATTGCCCCCTCCAGTTGAATCCGTAAAAACTTCGAATTCGAACGAACACCCGTCTACCACAGCTCTACAGCCCCAGTGCGACCAGGTGTCTCTCTCCACTTGTATCGCGACAATACGAGGCCAAATTCGCGCTCCGAATCTTCAGTCAGGTGCAGAACAAGTCGGAGACGGCAAAGACGGACGGACGGAGAGGGCAACGGGCGCACAAAATGAAACCCGTACAAGCAAGCCAGATGGTGCAGACAGTTGATATCCTTTCTCTTTGGGGATTCTCAAATGGAAGCGAGCACGAGATCACGGCAGGCAGACGCGGACTGATTCTTTGCTCCAAGATATATATGCCTGCATGCATGCACTCACTCACTCACTCACTAACTCACGCGAGCGGTATTCAATCAACTCCGAAGAATCATTCGCGGTGACACGCTTGTCTGACAGTTAGCAGCTAAAATGAGGATGAAACTGTCTACACCGGTGCATGGGACATGCTGCATTGCTCCTCAGCTGAGTGAGTGCTTCTCTAATGCAGCAAAGCGCAGCCCCGGCGCCTGGGGGGCGCTTAAATTGAGCCCACGTACGCATTTTTCACCGCGCGGACTGGATCCTCATTGTTTGGTAAGTGCCCCCCGCTGCGCTTTCCGGGGCCACATGCATGCATGCACGCTCGCGTCCCCAACCGGATCAATTGAGACTTTCTTTAGTGTCTCTCTGGTCCTTTGTCAGGCCAATATGCATCTTGCCTAGGCATAGGTCCTGTCCGTCTATTATGGCCAATCTGTTGCAATTGAGACACATGCATGCATGCATGCTTCGATCTGACTCCAGATCTTTGTTGGCAAGCATTGGCAAGCATTTAATCTGAACCGTACAGCTTTCTGTATACACCAACCACCACAGGCACCAGAAAGTCGCAGGCTTGATCGGCTGCTAGAGTCGGAGCGACAGAAAACTCTCTTTGGTTCACGTTTCGCTGTGTGGACGCGTTTCACTTGTCTTCTTTATCAAAGTCGGACTGACAAGCAAGTCTTCTTGACGAGCTGACGAAAGACCGAGTCTGATGAAATTTGATTCGCATAAGTTAAAGCGATTTCTTGTGCTCAAAGGAGAATGCAATGATTAAAAGGCGAATGAAAGAAGAAGGAAGGCAAAATAGTGTCAGGCAGAGACAGAAAGATATACATATATATATATATATATATATATATATATATGTCAGCTGCGTATGGGGCTATCGTGCTAGGTAACTACGAGGCTAGCAGTGTGGTGGGCTAGACAGAGAGATTCCTGAACAGACATTCTTAGAGGGAGTTCCGTCTTAGAGTTTCTGATAGCAACCACTCATACCAATTATACTGCTTCCAGAGCTTCTTCTGCTTGGCACAGAACAAATGCATCGCTTTGTGTATCGATCACTGATTCTGTATACCGACGCACGCGTTCATCGATCCCGCGCCCATACTCTGTGCGAGCAGTCCGTCAAGCGACTGAGTCTCCCGCCAGCCAGAGGCGGTGCCTCGTACAGACCCTACATCTGCCCGTTTACCAAGGCCGACGTCCACGTTCGGCTCACACTCTCACTCTGCTACCAATCTGTCAGCTGCGTACGGGGCTATCGTGCTAGGTAACTATGAGGCTAGCAGTGTGGTGGGCTAGACAGAGAGATTCCTGAACAGACATTCTTAGAGGGAGTTCCGTCTTAGAGTTTCTGATAGTAACCCCTTATGCCAATCATACTGCTTCCAGAGCTTCTTCTGCTTGGCACAGAACAAATGCATCGCTTTGTGTATCAATCACTGATTCTGTGTACCGACATACGCATTCATCGATCCCGCACCCATACTCCATGCGAACAGCCCGTCAAGCGACTGAGTCTCCCGCCAGCCAGAGGCGGCGCCTCGTACAAGCCCTACAATATATATATATATATATATATATGAGAATGCAATGATTGAAAGGCGAATGAAAGAAGAAGGAAGGCAAAATAGTGTCAGGCAGAGACAGAAAGGTATACATATATATATATATATATATATATATATAGGACTCGATGAGTTGGTCTATATGCATGGTCTCGAAACATCACCAATCTGATGCATGCATGAACTGAGGGAAGAGTCTGAAGCAGGAAAAGGTGGAAAAGAATGAAGAAAGAGTCACAAGAAGGGAAAGACAAGAACCAAAGACACTAAAAGAGTCTGCAACAACCTTTGAAAGCGGGAAGAGTACATTTCCAATTCCATTTTCATGCATTTCTTGATTCCAAAAATATAACCCCTCCCCCAGGACGTGCATTGAAAGGGAAAGAGGCAATTAAGTAAAGAGAGAACAGGAGAAACTACAAAGCAGAAGAAGGTAAAAGGGAGAGGCCGATTGATGCGCTCCATGCAGATCATTTGCATGATAGTCTCTGTCCTTTCGTTTACGGTGCCCTTTTTGAAAACATTCATTCTCGAACATGCATGCATGCATGCATGCACGCAGGACGCGTAGGTAAAGAAAGTTGCCTCATTCCACAGCAGCATCTCCGTCACCTGCATGCCACAACCGTGGACCGTCAACTGTTGCCACATACAGTCATTTCAAAGACCTGCATGTTGACTCCAGCTTGGCGGGATGCATCGTATCCCTGCAGCGTCAGACTAGGGCATCCGCAGCATACACACCTTTCGAAATCTGATCAGATTTTTTCCTTTACAGTTCTTACAGCTCTGAAGGATGGTGTGGGGCCGAAGGAGGGGGGGCGGGGCAACGGCTCCAACACGTCCACACCGAAGATTGCGGTCTTTCGGCCTCCAGTCTTTGACGTGGCTCTTCCCGCGGCCTCTCTTTCCGTGTAGGCATAGAAGTCTCTCTCTCCTACTGCTGGTCCTTACAACAGCACCCCTGAAGTGCTGGAGTCAGGATACCTGGTTCCCTCCCACGGACATCGGACGAGCAGACACATAGACCATAGACGGCAGTGACATATACTCAGGCCTCTCCTCGAACTACAAATACTACAGTGGAGGCGCATGCACGGGGAACTTTCGGGTCTATGGCAACCATCAACCTTTCCACACATACAGGTTTGCAGGGGCATATGACCATTACTCCCCACAGACGGACGAAGCCATCTACGGGACAAATGTCTTCGTCTCCGGCATGAGTAATCCCTCGGACACAAATGTCGAACTGATTGTCCAGTTTTCCTGTTTCTTCAAGCTCGGCACTTACCGACTTACCGGTTGAGTCGGCCTGAACTACATGAACCCGAGCAAGATGGCCGTTTACGGATCCAACAATATCAACAGCGGGTGGACCCTCCTCGGGTCGTACAGCAACCAGCTCAGTTGGGCTGACAATGAACAGAGGTCCTTTTCTGCCGACACTACCAAAGGGTACTTCACGTACATCAAAGCAGTCGGACAAAGAGTCAGCCAAGCCGGAGACGAGTACATGGCTCTGGGGGACATTGGGCTCTACGGCACCCCCGGTCAGTCAGTCAGGCTTTCTTTTCATGGCTGCTGGCTGCAGTGGATCTTTCTTCTTCTCGTATCCTTTCCTTTCGAAAGTAATTCGCATCTGCCTACTGGAAGAGACATGAAGGGGGAGCGAAAGTGCGAGGTGGCAGGCAGGCTGTCTAGACGGCGTGTGTGTATGTGTGTGAGAGAGAAAGAAAGAAAGAGACAGGGAGGGAGGGAGGGAGGGAGGGACATTCAAACACAGAGTAAAAGATAGATAGATAGATAGATAGGCAGAGATAGATAGAGAGAAACGCACACACATACATTCACGCCCATAGAGGGGCGATGGGGAAGTGCAACATTGAACACACACACACACACACACACACACACAGAGGGGGGGAGGGGGAAACTGAAGAAACACACGGACCCAAAGTGAGAGAATTAAATGCACTGGCTGACAGACTGCCTGCCTGCCTGACTGATCGGATCTGTAGAGACCTGGTGCACAACGAACCAAAGAGTGGTGTCCAATGTGTGTCAGGCATGTCCGGCCGGTACAACCAACGCTGCAGGTGACTCGACAGCCGGATCGGACACGACTTGCGATGGTGAGTCTCCCTAGCTCCTTCTTTTGGAATTAGTCTCAGAGAGCTGGTTGGAGTCATTTGCTTTATCGGATCTGCAGCAGAGAGAGAGAGAGCTTGACTGCACCTTCCCTTCCCTATGGACTCTATGCATGTCTCTCTGCCTAAAGAGGGCCGATGATTACCTTTATCAAATTCACATGGAGATGAGAACATTTTCCATGGATCGATCCTTGGAAAATATTCTCAGCTCCATGTCTCTCCGGTAAGAGCCGACGACTACTTCTATCAAAAGTATTCTTTGAATAGCTTTCCTGACGGATTGAGTCGGGTCCTGCTTGTCTTATGTATAGTTGGAAAGATGCACGCACATGCACGCATGCATGTGGCACTGCAAGGATCCGCGTATCTGTCGATGCATGTATCTGTCTGCTGACTGTTTGTTCATCGTTCTGCGTGTCTGTCTCCCTATCAGTCTGTCTTTCTGTCTGTCTGTCTGTCTGTTTGATTTCTGTTTGATTTTCCTTTTTTTGCATATGAAAGGAAAAGAAGAAGAAAAGGGGAAAAAGAATAACATATAGTCTGTCTGTCTGTCTGACTGACTGACTGACTGACTGACAGATAACCTGACCGACTGGCTCATAGGCTCACAGATCACTGACCGACAGTCTGACACATAAGCTGACCGACTGACTCGCAGACAACCTTTCTGACAGGCTGACAACGTTCATGGCTGACTTATGCACTGACACTCTATCTGACTGACTGACTGACTGATTGCTCACTGACCTTTAACCGGCTGTGCAGCGACGCTGTGCTCTGCTAACCAGAAGGTGGTGTCCCATGCGTGCCAAGCATGTCCAGCTGGAACAACAAACGCCGCTGGTGACGACGCGTCAGGAGGCGATACAACGTGCAATGGTGAGTCTCCCTAGCTGACGGCTTGTCGCCCTGCCGCAGTATGTCGGTTTGCTTGGCCTCATGCACCACCAACGGGGCTTACATGCGCTCTTCACGATCTACCTTCGCGATATGTTGTTTTTTGCAAAAGGAAGCAAGCATGCCAGGTTTGGTTGCTTCTGCTGTCGAAGTTGGTTGCATTTTCTGTCTTGACGGCAATCAATGTGCCTTCGCTTTCACGGAAAAGCATCAGTAGTTGGCTGACTGACTGTCTGACTGACTGATTCATGCAGACTGACTGATTGACGTAGACTGAATGCCTGCCTGACAGCCTGACTGACTGACTGCCTGCGTGACATTTGACCGGCTGTGCAGCGACGCTGTGCTCTGCTAACCAGAGGGTGGTGTCCCATGCGTGCCAAGCGTATCCAGCTGGAACAACAAACACCGCTGGTGACAACGCGTCAGGGGGCGACACAACGTGCAATGGTGAGTCTCCCTAGCTGACGGCTTGTCGCCCTGCCGCAGTATGTCGGTTTGCTTGGCCTCATCGGCCACGAACGGGGCTTGCATACGATGCGCTTCGCGGTTTGCTGTCGCTGGTAAAGGGAGGCTGACCAATTGACTGACCACTGACTCACTGACTCTCTGTCTGACTGCCTGCCTGACTGCCTGACTGCCTGTCTGCCTGACTGACTGGCTGATTCATTTCTGATGTTTGACCGGTTTTGCAGCGACGTTGGCTCTGCCAACTAGAGGGTGGTGTCGAATGCGTGCCAAGCATGTCCTGCCGGCTCAACTAATGCTGCTGGTGACGACGCGTCGGGGGTCGACACAATGTGCGATGGTGAGTCTTCCTGATGGCCTGTTGCCCTGCCGCAGTATATCGGTTTGCTTTGTGTCGTGCTTCTCGCATAGGGCTTACATTCGATGCTCTTGGCCACCTACTGTCTCTGGCAAAGGGAAGCAAGCACAGCAGCTGTTGGTTCTTCTATTATTAATGTGTGCCTTCACTTTGAAATTCACGGACAAGTATCAGTACGTGGCTGACTGATTGACTGACTGTATGATATAGACTGTCGGCTTTGTGTAACTCCGGATGTAGACTGTCTGTGTGTAGCTCCGGATATCAAGTGCCGAGGTCAGCTTACTGATGGGCTGTTGCTTTTGCTTCCCCTCTCTCTCTCTCTCTCTGTTGTATCTTTTTCTTATTTCGATCTGCTTTCAACGGTTTTGTTCCTTAGCTAGGCTACTGTGGACGAAAGAGACAGAGAAAGAAACGAAATGAATGAAAAAGGAGAGGCGCCTCTGCTTCATAGCAAATGCGCTTCCCTTGTCCGTTTTGACGCAACCTGCGACTGTACTCTTCCAGCAATAATAGTCTGTGAATGAAACCTGGCCCGGAGGGCTGATCAATGAGACAAATCAATGTAAGATTTTGTGCTCAATTTGATCTGTCTGATTTGTGCAGCCAGCCCTTGCAGCGAGGGTTCCGATCCAACAGAGTGGACTCCAAAGTAGGACTTAGTGGAATTCAAAGTGACTTTTAAATTTACTAGATTCTAGCTTCATTATAAAGTAAAACTAGGTTGCTTAAAGCAATCTAGAGCCTTTTAAAGCATTTAAAATCGTTACTCCTGTGCGAATCTGCTCAAATGTGCTCAAAAGACTGGTTGATTAGCTAGGGTGCACGGTGGGAAAAATTATGATCACCGCGGCACGTAGAAGTTAGTAAATATTACCTGCAAAGAAATACACAGGCACAACACTAATGGATACGCTCAAAAGCAACGTTTAGCGCCGCCAATCAACTATAAAGAATTGTTTTTTCTGCAAGGGAAACAGTGTAAGAAGGAGGGCTTCACAGCTAGGCTGGTCAGACCGGACAGGAGGCGGTCAGTAGGGGTTGGAGAGGATTCCGAAGAACAGAGCACAGAGACAACATAATTCTTTTTACAAAGAACTCATACTACACAGTGCAAAAGCTTGCAAATCGTTCTGCGTGTGTCAATGAAAAACTGTGAAAAAGAATGACAGGTCCGTAGGTAGATCCAGATGTTTAGACGGAGACCAGTACGGAGTGCCACAAATGAGAAAGGATGAACAAGTAAGTACAGGATAATATGGACCGCTTTCAAAGACTGACACACACGGAGCAAGTGGAAAACATTCAAATACATGAAAGCTGAGCGATTGGTCTGGGTGGAAAAATGTCTGGCACGACTGAGAGCTGTGCAAAGCTTCAGAAGAGGCGGTCAAAAAATGGAAGCTCCAGCAGACTCTCCATCGACCCTCTCTCAGTGACCTCCCTTATGTGTTTCTATCAAGCTCCTAGCAGAACAAAAAAGCTGGATGCTAAGTAAATCATCATGCAAAGCGAGAGAGCGAGCCGCGCTTCCCTAACTGACCTGCAGGTGTCCCCAAGTCTTCGTCCACCAACACCTGCAAACATGGAGGGACGGATGTTCACCCTTTGTGCAGTCAAGGAAGCACTTCTGTCTAGCTTATTCTGCGTGCACGAGGTCCCAAAGAAAAGACCAAGAGCCTAAGAAGCAGCGGGTCCGGACAGGCTGACCTGGGGGTTGACCGCGGGGCTCCCAAGACTGTGACCTGCAAGGAAAGAGTAAGGAGAGCGATGAGGGCAGCAGTACTTTAACACCTAGATAAGGCCAGCAGCCCTTCCCCGCTTGAACAGGAGGAGCAGCAGCAAGCAGGAAGACGTTGAAAACAAGATCAAGACGGCTGGTCTCCACTGGACCCACCTGCAAGCTCCACTTCGTGCCGACCCGAGGTGACCCAGCAACTGTTATTACAGCTATCTCCTCCAGAGCCCCGAAAGTGCACTCCAAAAAAAAAAGTTAAAATCGAGAAAACGCTCTGTCAAATATCTTCTAAAACCATCAGAAAACATCTGACAGAGCGTTTTTTGTGGCAACATTTCTGTGGGAAAAGTCCGTTTGCTCAAAAGTTCAGAACTCCGCAGTTTTGAACCTGTGGACCTTCAAGACGGACAAGAAACTTCAGACCCGATTATTAGCCGACAGAGGCAAAGTTGGCTGCGTGCGTCGAAGGGGCAGGGAAGGTGTTTTATGACTGTTTTGGGTCAGGGACCTCGAGTTGGGTCGGACACCCCCCCTTCCCGAGGTTCATGGCGCGGTAGTCGATGCACATCCGTAGACTCCCATCTTTCTTCGCCACAAAGAAGGCTGGTACCGCAAATGGAGAGACAGAGGGACGGATGAATCCTTTTGCCAACAGATCATCCAGTTGTTTCCTTATCTTATCAAGCTCTCCAAAAGAAAGTCGGTATGGCGGCCGAGCGGGAGGAGGGTGTCCAGGCTCCAGATCAATCGCAAACTTGACTGACCGTCTTGGGGGTAGCTTGGGGATCTCGTCGCAAAAGATGTCCCGATACTCTCCCACCACCCATCGAGCTACAGGGTGGAGGGAGGGATCACTCATGACTTTTGACCACCCCCTATAGAGCGTTTCATCCTTCTCTCTCTCTGCCTTCTCTTCTGCTGTCTCTCCTTCTGGCACTTCCTTCTCTGTCTCTTCTCTGATCGCCACTGCCATTTTCGCCTCACCTGGGGGTTCTACCTCCAGGGTCATCAACATAGGAGCCAGCACAGGCTCCACCATTTCCAACCTACAAAGATATACCTCTCGCACACGGCCTTTCCTGACCTCTCTTTTGAACTCTCTGCTGGAAAGAGTATGGACAGATGTCTGTGTCTGTGACTTGATGGTGACTGACCTTCCATGAGCCCCTGGGATTGGAATCTCCACTTCTCCTTTACCCCAATGCACATGAGGCTCATGTTCGATCAGCTACTTCATGCCCAGATAGACATCATAGTCGTTATCAAGGTCAGCCAGGGTGAACTTCATTCTCTGGTGGTAGCCCTGAATGGAGAAGGTCAGAGGACTGGTGTACTTGCTGACCGTAGTCACCACCGTCTACCCGTCTTCTCCCTTAATGGCCCCCCTACACTGATGCGAACTTTGCATCTTCCTGATGGGAAGACCTTTGTCATGAGCGAATTGGGCAGACAGAAATCTCTCCCCCGCCCCACAGTCTAAGAGCGCTCTCACTGGAATGCCCTCGACAGTGCCCTGGAAACGAATCATCTTCACCTTCCCGTCAGCATTGGCAGCGCCGATCATATTCGTCTGGTCATACACGTAGAGGTCAGTGGGCTGCTCTCCCTCAATGTTTATGGAGAGCTCATTATCAGGGAACCAGAATTCTTCTTCTCTTTCTCTAGCAACCTGATCCCCCTCCTGCCCTGCAGTCTAGATACCAGCTGCACGGCTATTCCAAGCACGCCCTCTCTGCCCCTCCTGTGGGCGACCTCTCTGTGCATTCGGTGGAGAGTTACGCGGTGGGCCTGTCCGTCCGACTGGCATCTACACCCATCGTCCTTCTCCACCGCCGGCGCCAACAGGTGAACCTCTCTAACCACCATACGCAGGTCTCTGCGGTCCCGAAGGACCCCATGGCCTTCTTCCGTACAGCTGCTGCAGTCTGGGAACATTTAACCCGAACCCCTTCTGCAAAGACAACAAGGATGACCAGTCTTTCTTCTCATGTCCCTTCTGCTTACAGAGGAAGCACTGTCCTTATCGCATCAATTTGGCTCTCTCTTTTGAAAAAAGAGAGCACACAGCGTCCAGCTGCATGGGAATAGGTCCATCAGAGTTGGACCCATCCTGGTGCTTTCCGTTCGGTCTGCTACCCCCAGTCTGAGCGTGCCTCTTTCGGTTCCCACCCCTTCCTTCCAAAGTCTCCGCTGCGATACAAGCTGCCTCTACTGCCTCTTCAAGAGTGGAAAGAGCTTTCTTATTCACCTCGAGGCAAATCGTATCGGGGATGGCCTTCTTGAAGATGTGGATGAGATCAGCAGGGGTCGATATGTCTTTGATCTCTTCCACCAGATCCAGGAAGGGGTCCCTAAAGCTTTCCATGCCCTGTGCTTTCGAATACTGAAGCTCCTCCAGTGCATCCCTGCGGTGATCCTGCTCAAGCGGGTCGATGTACCTCTTTTTCAGTGCCTCTGCGAAGTCTTGGAAGGAACGGAAGGGAGTTGCGCTTTTCTGCTTCCGATGGACCCACTTCTTCAGAGTCTTTGAGAGATAGCTCTTTGAAACAAAGAGCCATCGACTCTCCGACACTTCCGTGCCCTAGCAATACTCCTTCATGTCTTTGAGCTAGTCAGAGACCTCGTGCCGATCCCCTGCAAAGACGGAGGGCTCCTTCACCTTACAGGCTCGAGACAGTTCTCTGTTGAGCAATGGAGGATGTTCACCGGCAGACGGCTCCATTCTAGCAGCCATGGTCGGAGGCACTACTTACATCCGTGGCTCCCGAACTTCATCTGCCAGCCTCTGTATCATAGAGCGCTGCAAGAGAAGTTCCTGGCGCAGCTCCTAGAACTGTGCGTTGCACTCGGACTGAGTAATAAACTGACTGAATGTCCCTTCAGCCATTCAGTGCAACCACAATACAAATGGATTTGATCAACTATAGCCTCTGGTCGAACGACGCTTCTGCTACCCTGTAGAATTGCTAAGAGATAACTAAGGAGCATTTCTAGAGCCATTCATAGGACGCACAAAAGATTCTGAACTGATCGTTTGGTTCTTCTTCTAGACATTGTTGTTTCTCCATCAGATACAACAAATCATAACACCGGTGTTAGTCTGTGAAAAGACGCATGCAGCAAAACCATGTAGACTGAAGCAGCTAGGCCGGCAGACTAAGCGCGTGCATCAAACACACGGCGGCGCGATAATCAGGCGATGACATGTTGGCGGCGCCAGGCATCAGTACTATAACAATCTTTGGACTATCAAGATACTATCAAGCTTTTATTATTGAAGTTCTATATATTATGACAAACACCGGTTACACAGTACGGTTAGAAATAGGGAAATTAAGTAGGATGGTTACTAGGCGGCGGCTGAGCCGCGTGGTTACCAATTTTGTGGTCATGGTGGTACCGTGGTAGTCTTTTAACGGTAACGCCTTACCAAACCGGGTTACATTCCTCAAGAATTTAGTAGAATTTAATGGAATTTTCTTTTAAAATTTAGTAGAACTTGGTAGCTGTGGAATTTATTATAGAATCTACTCGTCTAGATTCCATTAAGTTCCACAAACTTTGGGGGCTTATTTTTTGTGATCTAGAAAGAGTTAAGAGCTCAAATTAGTAGTGCTTATGCATCTGAGATGTATGCACCATACGTCTTTGAATGCGTCTCTGCATGCATACCATCTGATGCAAGCAAGCTTACGAAGATTCTTGCGAATGCCTCCGAAAAGCAATAAAACTATGTACAACTTAATTAGCAGTGATTGACGTACGTAACCAGAATATACGGAAATATATTTGGTTATAAATCTTAGAGTAGGTACATCAGCACGAAATATTAGTTAGTGCCTTAAAAAATCGTAAAAAAATAGAATCGCGTGCATGGAATGTGCGCGAGTAGGCACAAGCCTGCATACATCGGACATTTGGCATGCATATTGTGACGGCGAGATGGCGAGGCCGGAGATAGTGAGAATTGTATAGAATTGTATAGAGCACAGAACAGAACATAAGAATAATGCAGAAATAAGATCAAAACATAGAGAAACAAAAATAATTCTTTCATATCATAAACCGTTGGTAACCGTTGGTGCTGAAGGGAGTGGTAAAAAAAGGAGAGATATGAGATAAAAATATGGTTGGGAAGGAAAAGAAAGACATGTAGATCAGAGATAAAGATAACAGTAGTGGACAACAGAATGTTTTATCATAATACTTTAGGATTTTCACTCTTATATTCTTTTTTTGGTTCTAAGGGCTTTTTGAACTGACTTAGTTATTCTAAAATTGAGCTAAATATTGTTTCATAAGTGTTTCCCACCTTATTTTCCGGGGTCACATATTATATGGTGGTTTTGACGTTTTTCTAAGTTAATTTGGAGCGAATCTTTCTCGGGCGGTCCATACGTGCATGCCGTAGCCCCCGGCCGACGATATGTGAAAAGTGGTAGTACCCCCCTAAGCTCATGCAAAGTACATGCTAAAAGTTTGCGAGGTTGCAATAGATCGACCACGTGTGGCTGCCGGCGGAGCCCAGCGGAGCCGGCCAATTAACGGTAATTAATGGACTTCAACCAATCAGATACCGCGGCCGCCGGCGGAGCCGGCCAACGAAATTCAACAGTTCATGAACTTACGTGATCATACACGGGGACGCGGCATGCATAACAAAAACCTCAATCACTTTTGGGGGCCATGCACGGCATGCTCCCCGCGGGAGCGGCTAGCTCATACAGGATTGTTTGGTAAGTGCCCCCCGCTTCGCTTTCAGGCCCGGCTCAATTTCGGGGCCACTTCTAGCAAGCTGCATCTCGATCAGCAGGAAAGAGCAAGACGATCGCTCACTTCTAAGCTAGGGTGTGAGTGCGTGTTTGTGTTGGGATCGAAACTTTCGACAGAGAGAGAACCAGTCACTTTCCCTTCCTTGCCTGGTCTTCAAGATGATCCTCAGAGCTCTCGTCGGGACGGGGCTGTTCGTCTCCCTGATCCATGACGCTGCTGCGTTCACACTTCAGAGCCCCTTTGAGCTTTCACGGAGAAGTGAGAGAGGCTCATCCGTCCGTCTCAGTGCGGAGACGGGGATGGAGAGTGACTCTTCTTCTTCCCGTCTCCCGTCTCGCAAAGAGACGTTGATGAACGTTGTGAAGGCCGCCATTGCAGGGTCCACTCTCGCGTCCTTCTCCTCTTCTGCCAGTGCGGTGGGGTTCCCTTCCTCCTTCTTTGCGCCCCCCCGTGCCGAGGTGCTGAAGGAAAATCCCAAAGCTGACCCCATCTTGTACGACCCCCCCAATCCTGATCCAGACAATCCCCTGTCCTTCAGAAGGGCAAAGAACCTCGACTCCATCAAACTCTTTGAGACAGAAGTGCTGCCTCAGGTCAGCAGGGAGGGGGTGCTTTGGTGATTGGACGTGAGACATGACCAGCAGAACAGACAGTCCTTCGCAGCGCGCGTTTTGGCGCGCAACGATCACCAACAAGAGAGCAAGAGAGCAAAAGAGGAAGTAGGGAGGGTGGGAACGGGGGGAGGCACGAATACTGCGAGTCCGGTTGTGAATGCGAAGGCAATACAGCACGGAAAATAGCGAGGTGGAAAAGGACCACACGATTCCTGCTTGTGGCAGAAAGACTGAGCATGGACGCCTGTGTGTGTGTCTGTGTCCGTGTCGTCCCC
>JAHBMJ010001313.1:19465-32262 GCA_018398765.1 Chromera velia
TCTTTCTTTTCTTTTTCTCCTTTTTGCATTGCAGCTTCTTTGAGTATTTCTGCATCCTTTCATTCAGGCGCCCATTCTTTGTTGTTTCGGGTCTTCACTTGTTGATTTATTTATCTTCATAAATACATGCAGATTCTCAGTTTCTGCATCAACAAACGAGTGCCCCACGATTTTGCATATGACCTCGGTGAGTCGATCTGTGTGTGGGGGGGTTGGGGGGGGGTTGTGGGTGTGTTCGGGGCCTGGGTCTTCGCGTGTCGCAACTGGGAGCAAGAGAGAGAAATAGATAGAGTGAATAAATGAATGCGGATGCGTGCTTCAGTGGGTGACTGAGTGGATGAGTGCGAGAGAGGAAGTCTGTCTGCCTGTATGTGTCCGAGAGAGAGATCAAAAGAGTGATTCTTCACTCATTCCACGGTGGAATAAATCCCAACGGTGCAACAGACAGAGGGACCATACGACCATCGGCTGCTTCCCTCCGCAGTCCATGCACCCACTCGGCTGCATGCAGGCATGTTTGTATCAAGGGGGAAAGTTGGATCCATGCAGGGAGAAAAGAAGGACAGAAAAAGGAAGGAAGGGAAGTGAGAAAGGAGAGAACAAAGAAGCAGCGTCTGCGCCTAATTTTATGCCAACATCTTCTGATGACGTCTTTCTACATTCACTCACTGTTGCTATTTTTCTCCTTCCTATCCCTTGTTGCCTCGGATACGAACGAAGAGCAGTGCATGAATGAAGGGGCTCTGTCTCTCTCTCTGTACGGCGTCAGTCTGATCGTCTGGCTAGATCTTAAGAGCCAAAAGGAGAGAGAGTGAAGGGACATGTCTTCTCTTCTCTTCTCGGCAGTGTCCTTCCTTCCCATGTGTCTTCTCTCTCTCTCTCTCTCTCTTGAATGGAATAATTCAGATTTGTAGTCGAATGATTCCTTTGTGTTGTTTCTTTCTTGGTCCCTCGATTCCTCCTCCCCTCCAATAAAAAAAAAAAAACACACACACACAAATCGATGATGCAGGCTGGACCTATAGGGCCGCGAGGAAGCAACTTGAGAATCAACCGTTGGCAGTCGCGGTGAGTGAGTTGATCGGCTGAGGGCTCTTTGTTTTCTTTCTTTCTTTTTTTCTTTCTTTCGTTCGTTATCCACCTTCTCATGCACTTAGAGACATGTTCGGTTACGAAATGATTGAAGGTTTTCTTCGTTCCTTCCTGTGCGAATTCATCTATCCTTCCTTCCTTCCATTCGTTTGCGCTTTCTTTTTTCATCCTTCTGGTGCGTACTTTTGTGTCGGATAGGAAAGAACGATAGATGATGTCTCTCAGAGGACTTACCAGTGATGTTCTTTGGTTTCATTTGTTTTTGCCTTCCTTCTCTGTTTGGCTTCTCTCTATTTTGCCTTCCTTCCTTTCGTTCGTTTGCGCTTTCTTTTTTCATCCTTCTGGGGCGTCCTTTTGTGTCGGACAGGAAAGAACGATAGATGATGTCTCTCAGAGGACTTACCAGTGATGTTCTTTGATTTCATTTGTTTTTGCCTTCCTTCTCTGTTTGGCTTCTCTCTATTTTGCCTTCCTTCCTTCCATTCGGTACCCATTCACTCTCCCTCCCTCTGTCTTTCGGTCTAGCTGTCTGGATGGATTCCCCCTTCCTTCCCATCTGTCTGTCTGGAGGCCTTCCTTTCTCCCTCCCTCCCTCCCTCCCTCCCTCCCTCCGTGTCTGCTTGCTTGGTTGCTTCAAATTTTCTTTCGAGACTTCGAACTCTATTTTTCTCTTAATTTCCGTGAGGTCCCAAAAGCCCATGCTGCTACTGAGGCACCCCGCTAGGCGCATCGCATAAAGGGCGACCAAGCGTATGGAGTGCACACGAGAGAAGCCGGTAACTGTTCACCCACGCACCCCTCTGACTGACCTTCACCTTTCGGTCTGTCTTACTTCATTGCAAACCTTTCAATCTATCTGCATATGCACGTATGTGTATCTCTTTCTGCGTCTCCATACATGCAGACCAAGGCCGACATGAACGTGGAGAGGAACAAATTGATCCAGCAGATCCAGGCAAGGAAGGACAGAGATGCGTCTCTGAGGGAGAAAGTGCAGGAGGACATCGAGGCCTATTTGGACGACGAGACAATCCTCAGCAGACTCGAGGATGCATCGAGGTAGTAACTGAACTAACCAGGGGGGATTTCGACCTCATTGACAGCTGCATGGTCGACACGCTGGATTCAAAGTTATTGCTGAGTTCATGGTCGACACCTTCATACGACTTCATGCATAGCTCAGTGGCAGCTGGCTCTGTGGTTAATTTAATGTGCTTAGCCTTTCATGTAAGTTTCTCATTAACTTTCTCAATGATTTTTATACCTTTAATTTCTGTGTAAATGTCTGACTATTTAGTAAATGATAATCCGAATGCCAGTGATAATGTTATTTGGAACTTTTTGAATAAAATGATTTAAACTGATACAGAATCAAATGGAATTACATGCATAAGGATCCTAAGCCGGACCTAAGGTAGATCCTAAGTTACGTTTGAGTCTAGGTTTCAGTATGTTTCCTAGTACGTTTTCCTAGACGTTTTCTAGTATGTTTTAGGACCAAATTTAGGTTGATACGGCGGCAAATGACGCCGGTCTAGGCTCCCTATTAAAAAAATAAATGCCTAGTTAATTGCCCAAAATTATATATATATATTGAAGCAGATATGTACATTTCAAGTTCGAAGCTGACTCAGGCTGAAAGCCCAGCTGACGCCTAGCTTGATGCACAAAAATAATTAAAAAAATAAAAAAAATAATTCAGGTTTTGACCCAGATTTATTCGATTTATAATTCCTACAAAATATATACAAAAAAATATCAAATTGTACTTCAAAAAAAAAAGTTTTAATAAATTCCATCACTTTTTATATACTTTTCTAACATGTGATAAAATGGGATGCAAATTACAAAAAGAGTAGAAAAAATTTAAGTTTAAACTAGAGTTCAAGTATTTAGAAAGCTAGAAATTCAAATTTCTATTAATATTGTAATCTACTAATCTGTCAGTTTGCTATCACTATCACTTTTCTGTTCTTTTTCTAACATTTTTTTCAGGGCATGTAATCAAACCAAAGCTCTTCTTTTTTTTGTTTTCAGTCCTTTCATTGATTTTTTGTGTATGATCGCGACGAGAAAGATGCAGCGTCGGTAAGAGAAGGCGAGGCAAGAACAGAAAGACAGACGCAGAGACGAAGAGCAGAGCAATGAAAAGAAAGAAGCACGGCGAAATGAGAGCGAGGCCGGAACGAAACGAAACGAAACGAAAGAAAAATTGATATCTCAACAAGCGGACTCGAGGATTGGATTGCCACCGGACTGGCTGGAGTGCCAGTGAAACGGCGGGATGGCACTTCAATCAGCAAAGCTGATCATATTATCCACTCCTCATTGCATGTACTTCGCGCATGTTTGGGATCAGGTCCCACCGGCGCTCCAGCTGGAGAGAGACAGACAGACAGACCGTTAACGATGTGCATGTCTCTCTCACGGAGACAACCGACCGACCGACCGACCAGCCAGCCACGAAGGGAGAAGCCACACTGAGTGAGAGCCAGAGACAAATACAGAAAGAAGGCGGCGACTCGATAAGACCATCTACCTGTTGCACGTCCAAATAAATACCCACTGGCAGAACGAACCAAGTGTCCGACTGACCATCGCTCCCTCACTCAGTCCTTCGATCTCACGGTCACGCGCTTCCACTCGGTTTCTCGCCCCTGCAGGAATGCCGTCAGCTCCGCGATCCAGGCGCAGACGGAGTTTCCGACCTGCACGCAGGGAGGGGGGGAGGGGGGGAGGGGGGAGGGGGAGGGAGGAGAGACGGACATGAGAACGATCGTGGAGAGCAGCGAGGGAACAAAGACAGAAAGAAAGAGCACTATTCGACCTGCTCAAGCTTTCTGGTTTCCGTGCGTCAATTGAGTCTGCCGCCTCTGATTGTCTTGAATCCAAAACAGCGTGCAGCTTCCCCTTGAGTCCTTCATTCACTCATTCATTCAAACAGTGCGTCTGCATGCGGACAAGAACGAAGACGAGGAGAGAAGAGGAGAGGGCCAAAGAATGCAGAGACAATGGAAGGAGAAAGGGGTGAGGGGGGAAGGGAGAACAAGAGAGAGAGAGAGAGAGAGAGAGAGGGAGGGAGGGAGGGAGGAAGCGGAGAGGGAGAGGGCGAGACACAGAGAAACAGGAACGAAAAGGGAGTGGGAGACAGTGCTGGAGAAGAACAGACAGAGGAACGTCAAGATAAACAGACAGAGAAGCTCACATGCACGGACGGACGGAGTGGCGGTGACAAGAAGCACGACAAGACGGGAGTGTCGCAGAGAGGATCAGCATCCGAACTGCAGGCAGGGCGAAAGAAACCCGCACAAGCAAACGCGAGAGGATAGGCGCCAGAGTCCCGAAGAAAAAAGATGAAAGAAATTGCGGCCGTTGAAAAGTCCGGGCGGGAATGATAAACGGACACATGCATGCGTCTCCCTCTCTCCCTCTCCTTTTTGTTGACTAGAGTAGATATGGGCAGGCAGGCAGGCAGGCAGGCAGGCTGCCCCACACGGCTGTCAATCTCTCTTAAAGAGGTTGTACTTCACTCTCGCGCTCTCTCTCTCTCCCCTCTGAAACGACCGATCGACTTCCCAGCCTCCATGCAATTGAATGATCACTGGAACGGCTGTAAGCAGAGGAAAGGCGAATTGGGGCGTGGAGAAAAAGGAGAGGTTGATGTGGACCGTTGGCATGTATGTAGAGAGAGAATTTCATGAATGAATCTAAAGTATCGAAAGGGCGCGTGGCCAAAAAAGAGAGAGAGAGAGAGAGAGAGAGACGAACACGCGATTGTGCAAGGAAGGCTGTCAAAAAGATCGACCGCAAACATGAAGACCCGAACGAACCTTAATGAATTCGATTGATCGTTCCAGCAGTACGGCGTCGATCCAAATGATGCCACCATCCATACACAGGGAGGATAGCTAGAGGGGCCTTTCGATCAGTCACTCCACGCCCTCCCTCAAAGTCCTTCCGTCTTTTGGGTACATCAAGGCCTCTCTGCAAATAGATCCAGTATGAAATGGAGAAGGACAACCGTGAGAGAAAGGCATCCAGTGTGAAATGGAAAGGACACACGTGAGAGAAAGGGAGTGACAGACAAGAGAGAATGAGAGACCCTCACTCTCCGGAAGTGCATCTGTATGAGTATGTGTATACATATCAACGTGCTGCAATTTTACATACAGAACTGCATCTACTTGTAAGTACACAGACGTGTCTATGCGCGCATAGTTGTACATATTTGATGTGCGAAAGCCCTGTCCTTGACTCCCCAACTGTCTTAAAGCAAAAGCCCAAAGATCACTGAAGTCTCCCTCCAGGCACAGGGACCCGTATTTGACTCTCTGTATGTGGCCCTGTATAGAATCCCCACGCACACGCATTTGTTTCTTCCAAGCCGCCCAGGAGCACCAAATGGAAACCCTAAATGCCCTCCCTGGACTTGCAGCAAAAGGAAAGGACAGATCCGTCGACCGAAGTTCCAAAATGGTTTCGAGCGATTCTTGTGAACCTGCGCATACGCGTACGCGTACGCATGTAACCAAATTGTGAGCACGAGCGCAGACATAACTTGCCACGTCAACCTACGTACTCATATTAGGAGATACAAGAGGCAATCACAGAAGATCTTCAACGTTGTTGACAGTGCTCAAAGAAGCAAAACGAGTGCAGTTCTTCATTCGAAAATCCTTGAAGCAGTCAGTCGGTGAGCACATAAGTTAAAAGAGCAACAGTAAGCCAAACAAAAAAACCTGACCACTGAACATGGGAGAAAGAGAAGGCTCCAGAGAGAACCTGCTGGAGAAGTTGCAGAACTTCTTCGGTCATGAGCTCGTTTTGCCAGCCGTTGCTTTCGGTGCCGGCGCCACGGCGGCAACCGTAGGGGGAGCCCCACAACACGCAGGGGAGGCCGGAGGCGTTTGTTCCAGCATGGTGGAGGCGCTGAGAAAGTTGAATGCCTGGACCGACCAGAGGCGGAAAGAGGAACACGACGACTTCCAGCGCCTGAAACAGAAGTACAAAAGAACAACAAGACTGTACAGACTGTTGTGGGTAAGGCACTCTTCATGCAAATTCTTCCAGAGCCTGCAGGGGCTCAAGATTGCCCTCAAAGATGCCTCAACGGCAATGCAGAAGGCCAAAAAGAAGAACGGAAAGCTTTCCCATCGGTTCGTTTCGAACAGCACCCTCGAGGAAGCGAAGGAGACCAGAGAGAGGGCAGAGGAAACTCTCGAAAGCCTCCACAGGGCGGTGAACACCTTCATGACCACAGCAAGGGAGATCTCGGGCAAGAATGTCCTCTCGGAAGTGCGGTTGACGTTGATCGAGAGAGGTGAGTGTCAGGAAGGCAGGGAAGTCAGAACCAACTTGAGGCGGGGTGAATTACAGTAGATTTTTGTGCATGGGGGGTGACTTGCGCGGAGGTGTGCGGCGGCGCGATTCCGGGCGCTCGCGGCGGCGTGCATCGGGCCCGCACCCGTCTGGCGCCGCCGCGGGGCTGACTGTAAGTGTCGGGTATGCGAAAAGTGAAGGCGCAGTACCCCCATTTAGCACTTGTAGTCGGTAGACCGACCTCTGTGGCTCTGGTCTAGTCCCTGCTGCTCTTTTCAGGGGTGGTGGCTGACTCATGCAGCGCAGATACTCATCCGCAGTCTTTCCGTCTCTCCCGTCTCCTCTGCTAGCTCCTCCGTCTCCATGCTTCTTTCCCCTCTCTCCCTTCCTCCCATGAGACTCTCCTGACAGAATTCTGCCTCCTTCTTTGCCCACTCCCTCCCTTTGCTGCATGACATGCATCCAAGCCAGCGTGCTGTCTGTGGGTAAATAAGTGTAGTACCGTACACTAGTTGTACGTGCACTCCGTCTCCTGTCTTTTTCACTTCTCTCTCTCGAAACCTCCCGTGCCTCTCTCTATTTGTGTGGGTCTGTGCATCGGCCAATGCAGACTTGCATTTGTGTGAGAACCTGCGTGTATGCTCGTGCGTGCGCGTGCGTGCGCGCGCGAGAGTCTCCTCACCCTGTGTTTCTTCCGTCTCCTCTCCCTTCGTTTCTCTCCCTGCCTCTGTGTCTTTCATGCGCGCAGACTGGAAGAGGGCGACTCGCGAGATCGAGAAGGCTGCGAAAGGGGAGGTTCAGTTCGGCGAGGGGCTGTGGAAGGAGGAGGGGAAGGCACCGCTGTACGTTCGTGCTCTCCTCAGGAGACGGGACGTCGTGCTCGTCCCCACAGAGGATTCCCACGAGGCCTTCCTGGACGAGGCCAAAGAGGAGGAGGAGGAGGAGGAAGAGGACGATGGGGAGAGTGCCGCCCTTGAGGCCGCCCTGAAGGCTGTCTTGGAAGAGGAGTCGGGAGGGAAGGAGGAGGAGGAGGAGGAGAACAAGGGAGAGGGGGAAGCGGATGCAGATGAGATGGCACCTCTGTTGGCTGTGCCAGCGGCCACTGCTGCTATGGGAGCTGCTGCGATGGCTGAAGGGGAGGGGGAGGGGGAAATTGGTGTGGCCGGAAGGGGGGATGTGTTGAACCTTCGCCTCGTCCCTCTCTCTGAGCTCCCGGAGGAGGAGGTAGGGTGGTTTGAAGCCGCAGACCTTCCAGCAACTGTTGTGCCTGGGGGCGATTGTGCTTGGGTTTTGAGGGGGAAGAGGGAAGAAAAGGCAAGGGGCCTCTTCGTGAACATGTCTGCAGACATGTTGAAGGAGACACTGCATCTCCTTCTTGCAAGAATCCGCCTCGGTCAGTGAGCGTACATGTATGCATCGACGTTTTTCCGTGGTGTCCTCGCTCGTCCTTTCTTTCTCTCTCTCTCTGTCCACACCTGCATGTTGCTGTACGTGAGTGTTTCTGTTTCTGGCCCAGTTTCTTGTCTTCTTATCATGCTGGTTAATGTTGGCTTCCTTCGTTCCTCGCTTCCTTCTTTCTTCTATTTCTTCATCCCTCCATCGATTCCAGATCTCATAATCGCATGGTGTTTCTTTTTACGGCTTTTTTTGAGGTTGTCAGAAATGTCACTTCCCTCTCCTCTCCTGACATCCGGTCTATTCTGATCTCTCTCTCTCTCTCTCTCTCTCTCTCTCTCGAGAGAGAGAGAGAGAGAGAGAGAGAGAGAGAGAGAGAGAGCGAGTGTGTGTGTTTGTGTGTGAGAGAGGGAGAGAGAGAGAGAGTGAGAGAGAGTGTGTGTGAGAGAGATAGAGAGAGAGAGAGTGTGTGTGTGAGAGAGAGAGAGAGCGAGTGTGGGTGTGTGTGAGAGAGAGAGAGAGCGAGTGTGGGTGTGAGAGAGAGAGTGTGTGTGTGTCTGAGAGAGAGAGAGAGTATGTAAGTGTGTGTGCACACATGCCATGCACGCATGCATGCATGCAGGGGTCCACGACTTCCCGGAGAGATCCCTTCCGAGGAATAGAGTCCTCGAAATTCTCCAGGACATCTCAGGGACTGACTGGAGGAGGGAGGAGTTGATCTCCCCCTCTATCCTCTACAAGGCACCCTCTGAAATCGATGACAACCGGGCTGCCAGAATCATTACGGAATTTGCACAACGAAGCAAGAGCCTTCCGGTCGGTTACGTGCATGCATGTGTCACTGAGCGGTTTCGGGAAGCAATGATGTGAATGTGACTGCATGTGCGGAATTGATCTCAACTGGCGGCGTGTGCTTTGTCCGGCTTTGTCTTGTGCACGCTCGTCGAAGACGTCTTGTCTTATCTTTTTGAAATTTTCCACTAGCCTCTTCCTTTTCGGTGGTGTGCTTGCAAGAGAAGGGATTTTTCATTTCTGCTCACAGTTCTCAGATGTCTTTTTTGTGGCTTTAGAGTAGTAGCTTCGTTTCACTTTGTCTCGATGGATGCACGGTTCTATTCAGGCCATAATGATTTCCATCTTCTTTCATCCCCCCCCCCCTTCTCTCTCTTTCTCTCTCTCCCTCTGTGTGTGTGTGTGTGTGTGTGTGTGTGTGCGTGCGTGTGTGTATGTGTGCGTGTGTGTGTGATATTGTGTGTGTGTGTGTGTGTGTGCTCTCATGTGTCTGCCCCACGAGGCGCCCAACATGACCCGGCTGGAGTGATTGGGAGTCCCCGTCACTCTCTGGCCCCGCGTACCAGAAATGGTGCGCCGGGCCAGCTTCGTGCGCCCGCACGTCGGCAGCGTCTGAGGTCCTGGCGCGGCCGGTCAGGGTTGCGGTCTGGGCAGTGTGTTTCTCTCCTAGGTTTCTCTCTCTCCATCTTCTTCCATGCTCTCTCTCTTTCTCTCTCTCTGTCACAGACACATGTTCTCTCCCTGTGTCTCTTTCTTCTGTCAGCGGCCGGGTCTTTGCCTTCCTGTCCGTCTGTCTGTCTGTCTGTCTGCTGAGTCAAGACTCAATTAAGAGGAGAAAAAACAAATCGTGTCTGTGCATGGGTGTGAGGACATGAGCTTGTGCACCAATTTCTAGATGTATTCTGTCTCGGTGCATGCCAACCAAGCCTTCGTTGTTGTCTTAATTCTCTCTGCCCTGACTGCAGCCGGGGTTCCTTCCTGTTCGTCTCTCTGCCGCTCTCTCTTCGATGTCCCAGGAAGACGAAGACGATTCGGACAAAGACGAGGACGAGAGTCAGGTCGGTGGCGGGGTCCGACCAGTTTGTGCATGCACTGCATTGGGTTGTTTGTTTAATTCTGCATGGGTTTTTGATGGGTGGGTTTGCAAGGAATCTCTCCGACTGCCTCAGCGCATGAAAGCCTGGTGGCCTCAGTTGCATTCATGACCCCCTTCTGCTGGCCCTCCCGTGCGTGCAGGTGAGATCGACTCTGTTGCCCCTCCACCCGCGCGCTGAAGGAGAGAGAGAAGAGCGACAGAGAGAGACAGAGACACGTCCAACCGCGGTACGTTTCTTTTTCTGTATCTGTCCATTTGGCTTACTCTCGCGGTGCCCATCCATCCGTTTCGTTTCCACCGACACACGTACTCGAGTCATTGCATATGACCATTCATGCATGGATGCCGTCATTCTAAGCGAGAAGACCCCCTTCATTTCGTTTGTCTGTTCACCTCCAAACAGCGGTGACATGCATATTCAGATTGATGATTGATTGATTGCATGGTTGGTCTCTTCCTTTAATTCTGCAGCTGCTGCCGGGCACGCCGTTTCCCTGCGTCTCCGGCCTCTGCCCGAGAGTGGCTCGACAACTCGTGCCGCCCGCGAGCCAGTGTTCCTCAGCAAAACGGTTGGCCCTTTGTTTTTTGGCTTGTCCATCGAATTGAAGAGCTCTGTATGTTTCTTTTTCCATCTTTCTTTCTTTCTTTCTTTCTGTCTGTCTTTCTAACTTCCTTCCCTTCCTTCCTTCCCTCCTTCCTTCCTTCCTTCCTTCCCTCCTTCCTTCCTTCCTTCCTTCCTTCCTTCGTTCGTTCGTTCTCTCTCTCTCTCTCTCTCTCTCTCTCTCTATCTATCTAGATCTGCCCGTCTCTTTCTATCTATCTGTCTGTCGGTGTGCCTGGAAGAAAAAAAGACCGCAACAAAGAAAAAAAGAAGCCATACGGCCTGTCAGTCTGTCTTTGAGTTCGATCAAAAGAGTCACACCATACTGAGCCTGTCTGAAACAATCAAGAGATCATCGAGAGGATATCCTGGCTATCCTGCATCGATCACTTTGCGTCTCCTTCTGTCACTGAGAGTCGAGACTTCTGTGTGCCTCCATTTCTCGAATCTCGCCAGCTCTGTTTTTTGGTTTCTCGTCTCCCCTCAGAGCTCTTAATCCGTGTGCGTGTGTGCCTTCAAAGTTGTCTCTCATGTATGATTAC
The DNA here is from genome assembly GCA_018398765.1 of Chromera velia. Taxonomy (NCBI): domain Eukaryota; family Chromeraceae; genus Chromera; species Chromera velia. The sequence continues at coordinate 30,303 of JAHBMJ010001313.1, forward strand.
AGGACACGGACCGAGAGGGACGCTGAAGGCTCGCACACGGTCGCAGGGGGTGTCACTGAAGGAAGTGCGAAGCGCTCACGGGAGGTATGTCGGATCGTCGGCAATTAGGCGGCGTTTGCCCGCCTCACGCTTTCTGATGCACAAACTCTCAGACACTTACAAGAGCCAATTATCTCTGCACTGACTGTCTCATCCACCAGCCACCTCAGCAGTTTGTCAACCCCCCCCCCTTCTCTCCCTTGTCTGAGCGCAGACCGCGTCTTCAAAAGTGGACGATATTTGTATCCGTTCGTTCTCCTAGACCATCACTGTAGCCATGCAAGCGGTCATTGAACTCCTCATACACATAATTGGAAACCTTCCTGGGGACCTCCTTCTGACCGACGATTTAACTGTTAATGCATACATGATTATGCATGCACGCAGGATCAGGACGTTGTCACAGCCTTCGCAGGAGGGATGCAGACATCTCGCACGTCAGTCGCGTGAGGACAGTCCGACCATGCACCAACACGCATGCATGAATGCATGCATGCATTCATGTGCCCACATCGATTAATGCTTGCTTTGCCCTCCTTGATTCTTTCTTCCTCTCTATCTGCACACACGCACATACAATGAGAGGACGTGAAACAAAAGCAGAATGCACGTCCAAGTTCTCTCTCTCTCTCTCTCTTTCTTTCTCTCTTTCTTTCTCTCTCTCTTTCTCTCTCTCTCTCTTTCTCTCTCTCTCTCTCTCTTTCTTTCTCTCTTTCTTTCTCTCTCTCTTTCTCTCTCTCTCTCTTTCTCTCTCTCTCTCTCTCTCTCTCTCTCTCTTTCTCTCTCGACGCAGCGCGACCAGATGCACTCCCTCTGTACGCAGAATGAATCTGATCAATCCTTGAAGGTCCTTGTTGTTTCTGCTCGCCCCCTAAGCTGGCCCTCTCCATCGATCCTGTCCTGCATGCAGACTGACCGATCAAGCGGGAACGGAAACGGGGACGACACATGCAGCTACCTTCCAGGTCAGCACAAACACACAAACCGGTATACTGTAATACACAGATACATACTCAGACACGCAAATAGACACACACACACACACACACACACACACGCACACACACACACGCACACACACACACACACACACACATACACACACACACACACACACACACACACACAAGGCGATACAGGGAGGGAGAGAAGGAGGGAAGGAGAGAGACGTACGCACACACAATCACACACTCACACACCCTCAGAGACAGAGACAGAAGCAGCGCACCCGGGAACGGGCCACAGTAGTCTGAAGCGATCGCGATTCTTGGAGTCACAGGAGGCGAGTTGGACGTTCAGATTTTGCGTGCTCACTCCAAGCTATCTTACATACAAGTACCTACACGCCGACATACACACTAGTTTCTTGATGACATAGTGACTTCACTGTCTCGCCCATCAACTGTATGACCTGTTTGTCAATCTCATCCCCCCCTTGATCCCTCTCTCGTTTGAGTCTAGACCGTGTCCCAGCCCGAACATGATCTGATCGGGAGGACCTGGTGATTTGCGTCCCTCTGCTCTCCTGGTCTGTCTAGCTTCCTTCTGTCTGTGGCTTTTTGAACCGGCCAGCAGAGGGGTCAGTTTATCGGCTTTCTGGGTCACAGCCGTCATGGTTCGCTGTGGAAACGCGTAAACCTCTTTCCAACACCTGAATGCATGCATGCAGGCACTCAGCGTAGATGCAGCAGCCACAGGGGGAGAGGCGCCAGAAGCACCAGTGGGAGGAGCGCTAGAAGTAAGTCGGGCGGTCTGCATGGACGCTTGTTCATCTACACAACGCCACAGACAGCCAGGCACAAACACGCGGGCACTCTCTCGCTCTCTCTCACACACACTCACAATCGCACTCACAATCGCCCTCTCACATACACACACACATACACACTCGCTCTCTCTCTCTCTCTCTCTCTCTCTCTCT
>JAHBMJ010001314.1:0-5000 GCA_018398765.1 Chromera velia
AAAAAGCGAAGACACATTTGCTTAATGACCCCCTCTTCCTTTGGAAAGAAAGGAGAAAGTTGTCGAAAGACGGTCTGAGACCAGGGGCAAGAGACTTCTCAAACCATTGGGCACAGGTTTTTGGGGAGGGCGAAGAATTGCCAGAGCCTGATCCAGAGCCGGAGCCCCCGAAGCAATTCATTTTCTTGTATAAGCAGGTGACTGATCGTCCGAAAAGAATGGATAGAAAGAAAGCGGCAGGGCTCGATGGCATCTCTCCTCAACAACTCGACCTTTGCTTTTGCCACTCTCCCATCTCTTGCTTCCTTTTGTTTGTTTTCTTTAATTTAATGCATGCATATGCGTGTTGGCCTGATAACTGGAATTGGTTGAGAATCGTACCCGTCCCGAAAGGTCCCCCTTCGCCACAGCCGAATGACTGGCGTCTAGTCCATGTCGTTAACCCCCTTGCAAAGCTCTTTGGTCTCCTTATAGATGATAGAATCCGTCAGCAAGCTCGTTTTGATGACAGACAGATCGGGTTTAGGAAAGGGGTGGGCACAAGAGAGGGGATCGGAGCAGTGGTAGGCTTGATATAGGAATGCAGAAGAGGCAAGAAGGGGCTCCTGGGCGGATTTGTCGACTTCTCAAAGGCGTTTGACTCCATCCCTCGGCTGAAGCTTCTAGCAAAGCTGCAGGCTGAGGGAATAGAGAAGAGAGATCTGTTGATGATTGCATCAATGTATAGAGGCGTGAAAGCGAAAGTCGATAGGGACTCGGCTCTATTCCCGGAGGGGGCAGGGGTTAAGCAAGGTGATACGTTGTCCCCGTCGCTTTTTCTATTATTCATTAATGACCTGCATGATAAGATTCAGAAAGGAAAACGGGGAGATGGAAAGGAAACGGAGGGGGTTCACCTTGCTGGGGCTAGTTTGGGAAGTATAGGCTACGCTGATGATCTTGTTTTGTTTGCACACTCAGCAGCCAACCTCCAAGCAAAATTCGATGCCTTACAGGGGTATTGCGGAAAGTGGGGGTTAAATGTCAATCTGAAGAAAACCAAGGTCCTGTGCCTTTGTGAATACCGCGAGGACTGTAACGGCATGATTTTGTACCAAGGGAAGGAAGTAGACTGGTGTGATTAGTACAAATATTTGGGTTGCCTTCTATTTGAGGGAGGGGATTTAACTCGGTCGGTTGAAGCACGCCTACGTAGTACAGAGCGTGCAATGGGGGCGGTGAGTGGTCTGGCTGCGAGTCTGTCTGAGTTGCCTCTCGGGGGAAAGATGCAGCTGCTGAAGGCGTGCTGGGAGCCGGTGGCACTCTATAGCCTGGAGTGCTTTCCGATAAGACAGGGAGACTGGGAGGTGATTGACAACTTGCGGCTCCGGTTTGTTCGATGGGCGGCCCGACTTCCAGTCAGGAGTTTGGTGTACCCTCTCTTTTGTCTGTTAATTTAATGTCTGCTCGTGCGCTCTTGTGTGTTCGTTTTGCTTCATTCTGGATTGCACTTAGCCGTTCGTATCTCCGTATTCCTCAGGCTCTTTTGAATTCATGGAAGGGACCAGCGGGGCAGAAGCAAAAACGAGCCGTCAATGGTCTGTTCAGATGGGTAGGCCTCGACTTTTTGACGTCTCTCCCTGTCCGGAGCTCAGAAAGACAGGCCCCGAAGGGGAATTTGTTTGTTTCTGCCAAAATTAAGGATGCCTGGGGAATGGAATGCATGAAAAGGGGAGACAGGGAAAAAAGGGGCAACTTCCCCCTGTCTGCCTCTTTATTAAGACTACAGAGAGCTCTTCCGTCTTCTTCATGTTCTTCTCTATTTTTTTTGTTTTCAAAGAATGGCCCCAAGGTGCGGATGTCCTGTCTGCCGAGAAGTGCCTTATGTGAGAAGATTGAGCTACTCCTAAGGGCATTGACACTAAATTGGAAGGGTCTGACGGGGGGGGCCAACTCTCCAGGAGAGGTGTTTTGTCTGGCAGAGGGTTGTTCAAATGGAAAAAAAATTGATGATCTCTGGCACCGGCTTTCAGTATGCTCCAATTGGGTAGAAGCAAGAAATAAACTAAACAAAGTGGTAGAGGGAAAGAAAGTGAAGCAAAGGATTCAGAGAGAAGGAATTGAGGGATCGGATACAGCCGAAACAGAAGTGAGGAAGATGCTGCTTTTGGCTTTACAAGTCGATCCATATGAAGCATGTAAAGCCGTTTGCGATCTTTGTTACTCACTGTGCACGCCTGTCTCTGTGTGAATGCGACCTTTTCTTCTTTTGTTCGACTGTTACATTGCCACCTCCAATGCGCATGCTGCTCATGAGCTTACCAAGCGAGCACTTCAGGGGATCTCGCGCTTAGCCTTATTTCTAGAGTTGAGTGATTGACAATCTCTTATATGAACATGGGCTGCTGGGAGCACGGCTCTACTCTAGCAAAGCCAACTTCATTCATTCATTCATTCACGTATCATGAAGAGTGAAGTATATAATATTATAATACGATTGTGGCTCCGTGTAAGTTGCTTGAGGGGCATATTTTAGAATTTGGGCGACACTGACCGTGATGGAGACAGAACCGAATCCCCCCCCAAAAAATGAAAAAATGTATTATGTGGATGCGTGCGATCTCAGGGCCTCTCGGCTGATCCCAGCAGAGCTGAGCTGCCCCCCGAGGCGATATAATTGAAGCCGGGCATTCCCGCCGCGCGCACGGCGCGTTTAGTCTTAATTGGCCCTTTGCTCCTTCGAGCCGTCAGGCGGGGTGCGCCCACCCCTGAAGCGCTGCCTCCAGCGGAGCACCCCGGGCCTTCTACACACATATATATACCAATGCAACCCCCCACCCCCACCCCCACCCCCCCCATAAAATGCCTTCTCCACCCGGAGAGCCCTCCGCCCACACCCTGCAGTATGAAGTTGACTGGTTGCATTTCTCACCCATTTACACCGGTGACTTAATACAATCTGCTCTCTTGGATGCGGAAAAGACGGTCTTAGGCGCATTCGCTCTCATTTGTTGTGGATCGCGCGGTATGGATTCAGCCGTTTTGGCCGTTTTCGGGTAAACTCCTTCGCGAGCGCGGGGGGGTCTCCCCACCGCGCGGGCCTTGAGCCCCCGCGTCTCTGTATTGGTGAATTAATTAATTAATTAATTTTTCACTTCGCCACGTACATCGCATCCTCTCCCGTCTCACTGCCTCAATGCCATCGTTTAATTGCATTGCTTCCTTTCTCCTCGTACTCCTCACTGCCTCACATCGTTTGCATTGCTTCTTTTCTCTCCGTCTCACTGGCTCACATCGTTTGCATTGCTTCTTTTCTCTCCGTCTCACTGGCTCACATCGTTTGCATTCAATTTGCTTGAATGCCAAACGTCCAGTCTCCTTTCCTCTCTGCGTCAGATCAACTGCAATGCACCCAGTCCCCCTTTCTTTCTGCATGCGTCAGATCGAATGCAAGGCACCCATGTAGTCTCCCTTTCTTTCTGCGTCAGATCGACTGCAATACACCCACTGGCAGTCTCCCTTTCTTTCTGCATGCATGCGTCAGACGGCGTCAGATCGAATGCAAGGCACCCATGCAGTCTCACTTTCTCTTTGCATGCGTCAGATCGAATGCAATGCATCCAATCTCTTTTCCTCTCTGCGTCAGATCGAATGCAGTGTATCCATGCAGCCTCCATGCACTATGCCTCCACTTCCCTCTGCCTGCGTCAGATCGAATGCGATCGAATGGAATGCATCCAGTCTCTTTTCCTCTCTGCGTTGGATCGAATGCAATGCACGGGGATTATGCACCCAGTCTCCATTGGTCTCCCTTTCTCACGGCGTCAGATCGATTGCAATGCACTCAGTTTCCCTTTCTCTCTGCATATATATATGAGGTTATATATATACGTCAGATCGAATGCAGTGCACTTAGTCTCCTTTTTTGACTGGCAGACTGGCAATGCGCCAGATCAAATGCAGTACATCTAATGTCTTTTTGTGACTACCATAACATCGGATCGAATGCAATGCACCCCAATATACCTAGTCGTACCTAGTCTCCCTTTCCCACCGCGTGAGTCGATCTGCAAACACTAGTAAACAACTAAAGACGAAGTGCATGACTAGAATGAGTGCTAGGTTTGAGTGAATTCAACTCTAAAATTAAATGTCATAATTCAATATTCGTACTAAATCATTACTAATTCATACATCTTTGAACCGTTTTGAATGCAGGACTTTACTAGTAGCTCAGCCTGCATCCGGAATGTAGTCCAGGATAGTTAGAAACTACTTTTGTGAGCATGACCCGGGTTCTTTATATGATACGATTCTGCTCAATTAAGGGGAGGCATCTATAATAATTTTTTTTTGGTTAATTGGAAGGACGTTTTTGTGCGTAACATACATAAAAAAGTCCTTGCAAAAAGGGGACTTTGCATGAGGTCGTTCTGATTTTGGACCCTCTGCTGAGTGGACGGGGGCGCGTGTTGACTTACCGTGAGGTCATTCTAATTTTGAACCCTCTGTTGAATGGATGGACTCTGAATACGCCAGATTAAATGCAGTACATCTAATGTCCCTTTGTGACTACCGTAACGTCGGATCGAATGCAATATACCCCGATGTACCTAGTCGTACCTAGTCTCCTTTTCCCACTGCGTAAGTCGATCTACAAACAGTAGTAAACAACTAAAGATGAAGTGTATAACTAGAATGAGTGCTAGGTTTGAGTGAGTTCAACTGTAAAATTAAATGTCATAATTCAATATTTATACTAAATTACTACTAATTCGTACATCTTTGAACCGTTTTGAACGCGGGACCTTACTAGTAGCTTAGCCTGCGTCCGGAATGTAGTCCAAGATAGTTAGAAACTATTCTTGTGAGCATGACCCGGGTTCTTTATACGATACAATTCTGCTCAATTAAGAGAGCGCATCTATAATAATTTTTTTTTGGTTAATTGGAAGGACGTTTTTGTGTGTAACATGCATAAAAAAGTCCTTGCAAAAAGGGGATGCCTGCGTTAGCATATT
>JAHBMJ010001314.1:7500-10000 GCA_018398765.1 Chromera velia
CTGATGAAATGGCCCTTATGACTGAGCCATTTTTTTTTGTATTCCTTTTATTCTTCTGTTAGGTACTGTTAGGTCACAGCGGGTCATAGGCAATTGTTCCTACAGCAGTTCAACTGGGGTCTCAGATGAGAGTTTGCTTCGCTCTTTGATTTAAGAGAGCTATATAAGCCCCTGCCCTTGAATTTTGTACGGTCAAAATGCATAAAATTTTGATGATAAAATTTTGAAGTTAGGCTTTATACCAAGCAGGCTGTGCGGGTGCATATCGGTGGGCATCGTGCTTGTGCACATGATGGCAATACTAATAAATCAATTCAACATCATCTGGGTGATTGGTGTCAAAAACAGTATCGATACACTGGTTTTCATTTCCGTGCCTAATTTGTTTTACTATGATCTTCCCAAGGGAGAACTTCCGGTGGGTGCTCAGACGATAGTTGTTGTGATGCATATCATACAGGTTGCGCCCACCAGGAAGATCGGAAAGGCTAGAAATACCACAACGCTCATAACAATTTCCAAAAATAGTTTGAATTTCTGTTTTGATTGCTTTGTTAGCCTGCTTGATGGTCCAGCCGTGCACATACTTCCAATTTTTTTGAATGATAAGAGGTCTGATCCTTTGCTGGAACAGCTGTTTGCAATGAGCTGCTGAAATGAAAATGGCGACTGATTGAGGCGGGCAGGGCACCATTTTCTTTATTCTATAGCAGCGGGGACTAGGGGTAGGCGCGGCAAAAAGATGTTCCCCTGCTGGTAATTCGGTTTTTCGAAGGAAAAAAAAAAGTTGCGAGACGCCCCCCTTCATAGTGGCCGCGGAGACGGCTTGGGCCGTGCATGGCTAGGTTGTTAGACCATAAATTACACTTTTTTTTGCATCGTTTTCACGTATACCATGCGCGTGACATTACTCTTATAAGCTAAAATCAATAGGGATCCATCTTGAAGCGACCATTTTTTTTTTTCAAAAAATAAAAAAAAAAAATGGATCAATACAGAGCTACAGTCAAATCGTACATACAAAATTCAAGGGCAGGGGCATATAGCTGCATATAGAACTTCTCAGCTGTTTGCAGAAAGAGATATGTATATAATTGAAATTAATATGATTAAATTAAATTCATCATTAAATTCATTTATACAGATATGATCCGAAAGATGAGTTCCTTGCGAGAATCGTAAGTTTAAAGTCTCAGATATATTGCTGGAAGCTAGGCCCGCGCGCGGGCACGCACGTATTTGCGTGCAAATGTTGAAAATCTCATGGCGGGGGCCTTCTGCTTGTGAGATTTGCCATCTCAGACGTACTGTTTGGGTCTCGTAAGGCAGTTGTAAACCGTTTGCTCCTTACCGTGAAAACAAGATGAGGCAATGCAAGGACGGGGGACATAGATATGGACGTCGACACACAGATCCATCGAGGAAGAATCGACCTTCACTGGTCCTTCAGCGCTTCCCTTTCCTTTTTGGCCTTTGGAGTAACCATGCTTCCGTCACTGAGAGACGACGAGAGCAGCTTATGTCAAGCAACCCCGCCAGCTTCGGGTTTAGGCCGGCATTTTTGAAGGCCTCAATAATGGGGGGGGCAGCCTTTTGGAGAGAACCTTCCTGGACTGGCTGTTCACTTTTGGGAATGTCTATAGCCGCGTGGAATGCTTGCCTCAAAGCAGAGAGCTGCTGCCACGGTCTTCCGTCAAAAGACTTCCCCTGGATCCCTAAGACCCCTGCCAGGCTCTGACACATGACAGCGTGAAGGATTGTCAACCCACACGCCCAGGCGTCTGCCTTGTCCCCTCCCAACTGACAAAAAGACTTCTCTGCCAGGCGCTCACCCTCCTTCAACAGGACAGGGTCTTCTTTACAGAGGGGGGAAGGGAACCCACGGAGCTTTTCCAGGACGAGAAGCATTCTGGGGGGGAGAAACTCTTCGGTGACTCCAAAAAATTTCTCAGCATCTTCAGGGAGGCAGAAGGTCCGCTGCACCACCCACCTCTCACCCACTCTACCTTCCACACATCGCAGACTGACTGACTGGCTGGCAGACACCACAGACCTCACCGACCCGAAGTCAAAAACCTGGCCCGTTGCCAGGACATTGCCTGGCTTCAGGTCTCTGTGGGAATGTCCTGTCGTGTGCAAACAATGCACGCCGTGAAGGAGGCGGGAGACGAAGCTCTCCAGCGCTCCTCCTTCAAGAGGGGCACCCAGATCACCGAGCGTTGCCCCTCCGTCCTCTTCTACAACAGCAGAGAAGCTTGTGGAGGGGAGTGAGAGGATCGTTGGGGGCGGCACCACTGAAGGAAGGGAGTTGGGGGAAGAAAGAGGTTCTCTCACCGCCTCATTGAATGCTGCTTTGTGTGCGTCGGTCTGGGTGCTCTGCGGTGCAGGACCCTTCCGAAGTTTTAACACAACTGCCCCTTCCCTGCTCCCTACCCTCCCCCCCGCAACAGCCAGGGTCTTGCTCATTGCAACCATTTCTTGCGGCACGAAACACAGACCC
>JAHBMJ010001314.1:15000-30000 GCA_018398765.1 Chromera velia
GAGCCAAACTCCCTCAATCAAGCCTGACGATGACCGCTGCACTCTCTACTTGAGGAGCTCTTTCGATGGAGGCTCGTTCCATCAGCGAGGGAGTCTTGGAAGCACCCCCGACCAGATCTCCTGGAAGCTCAAAATGCTGTGTATTCGTCCATAGAAACACCTTTTCGTTCCGGCAGGATTGTACCGTTTTGACGTGCTTCCTTAGTGCCACGGATTGCTGACTCATAAGCTGTGCAGAGCGACATGGTCCTTACACTTTTCATCAAGGTACGTCGATTGATCTGCATGATCGACCTGCATGCATAAGAATGCATATATATTATAATGGGCGCGCGCATTGCGCGCCGAGGTATTTCGGATAGAATCCGACCCGACTATGCAGCGCTCTCATCGCGCGCGCGCGTCGAAGCGCGAAAGATGCATGCATGCATGTGCGCGACAATGGCCGCGCGCGGCGCAAAACATGAATGAGAGCTTAGTAAGGGTCATGCTTTTGTCCTCCTTCACCCGGCCTTTTCGTGATCGTGAACGCTTTTCCACTCAAAAACGAAAAAAGGGTTGCACGCGCGTATACGGTGTATTACGGGCTTTGCCTGCATGTGTGTGCATAGGGAGTGGGTGTCGGCGGGTGTTCAATGTCTCTTGGTACCAACGGTGGCATACACCCATTTGGTCACTCTCTGGCAGCTGAGACGCTGGAACCAGCTCAGCTGTGACCGTCTCTGCGTACAGTCAAGCCTGCGATAGTTGAATGAAAATGCGTTTTTTGTCGTCACTTCCCGGATCCCCCTGCTGAATCTCACCGCCATCCTTTGGCTCTGTTTTTGTTTTTGCTGAAAAAGGCTCAGTCTGTCTCTGATGAGCTCATCATCTTCTCCCTACGTTTCCCCTTTGGTCGTGGCGGTCTACGGTCAGTTAGTCCTTCATTCTGCGTGCTTGTGGTTATCGGAAACGCAGAGCCTTTTTTTTTTCCATATATAGACCTTTTCCTTGCGGTAGCAGCTTGAGAGAAGGGGAGGGAGAGTGGAGACGGGTGGAGACGGAGACAGCAGACGGACTCTTTGCTCCTCGTTCTCCTCTTTTGTTCTCCCATTCACAGACGCATATGGAATGGTGGCCAGACAGATGCGCACGTTTCGATAGGCAAGTAGGGGAATTCCTGCCCAGTGACTCGGCATGATCGCACCCACCGCCGGTACCGAATGCTTGATTTTTAAGTGGGGGCGTCTTGTACAACTGTCTGAATTGGAGATTAGAGAAACGGCAAAGCCAGAGAGAACTCATCCATTGGGATTACTTGTTGTCTATTGAAATTGGTGCTCCATCAGCTCAGCATTCTCATACCTCACTCTCACCATCGTTTTTTGATTTGGGTAGAATCACTGACGGCAGGTAGCCCGTATCACCTTGAAATCGCACAGGCACAAAAATGACAGTTGTATTGTAAGATTGTCTTGCACATGCACTCAAAAATTCTCTGCCTGATCGATGCAGATGATCAGGAGACATGGGACATCGTGGCAAGTCACGTGACGACCCGTCTGCCTCTGAACTCCGTGCCCCTCCGCCCGCACACCTCAGTCCTCAACGAGCTCTACGCCAGTCTTCCAAGCAGGGATCCCTCAACGACCTCCAGCCTGGGGGGATTGGGCCAGGGGGGCTCGTCGTCCTCCCCGCAGTCCCCAACAAACAGACAGGAGGCCACTGCCAGAGGACAGAGCGGCGCTGCCGCACAGTCGATCCGTCTCTTTGACGGTGTGCATTTGTCCTTCATTCCTTCGGGGGATGCCCGTTTGGCAGCAACGCAACGGACCCTCTTCAATCTTCCAGATCAGCCGCTTGTACATGTGTTTTTCTGCAAGTGCGAGACGACCGACGCCTATAAAAGCACGTTCAAGAAAGTCCTGAAGCAGTGGAGCGAAAACCTCACACAGGCACAGCACGAGTGGCTCGTCGTCCTTTGCGCAGAGTGGAGGGGGGGACCCGCCAGTGAGCAGTCTGTGCAGGTCCAAAACCACAAAATTCTGGTGGACAGGGTGAAGGCGGACATCCAGCAGACTGACAGGGGCCGGCGGGAAAGAGTTGTGAGGGTCACATTCCTGCCGCCCGGCACTGCGGCGCCGCCCCCTGCGGCCGGAGGAATGCAGAGCTTCCAGGATCTCTGGCAGGTCTGTTTGGTTTGGGTCGTTGGACTGCTGTCAGTCCGTCGACCTTGTCCCCTTTTTTGAGTATTTTCTGCCTGCCTTTCTTTGTGCCTTTCATTCTTTCCTTTCTCCGCATCCTGAATCTCTCTTTGCTTCCGCGCACCTTCAGTTGATCAGTTGGGAGATTAACCTCCCCACCCCCCACCCGCCCGGGGCCAGATTCTCGTTCTCTCTCCCTCTGCGTGTGTGTGTGTGTGTGTGTGTGTGTGTGAGAGAGAGAGAGAGACAGAGACAGAGACAGACAGAGAGCGAGCGCGCTATTTTTCCAACGGACGGATTCGCATAGTGACCACTCACCGCTTTCTTTTTTTAATGTGCCCCTTCTGTGTGTGCAGATTTTCGTCCAGAGGTTGAAGGAATGCGTTGGGAGTGCGGTGGAGCTCCGGTGTAACAGACTGGAGACCGAGCTAAGAAGGGCTGTCCCCCCCCTCAGGTGCGGGTCTCCCTCTCTCCCAGGAACGGGGGCTGAGATCGTGGGGGTTCATGGAGGAGGGGGTTCCCCTGGAGAGAGAGGGTCTCTCTCAGAACAGCAGCAGGGGGCAGGCAAGGGACCAGGACAGTCAGGCGACGCGGGGGTAGCGATGCCCTTCTGCCAACTGTTTGTGATCGGGGAAGCGTTGGCTCTCGTTCACGAAAAGTGCTGTCGATTTCCGGTTCGTTGGTCGGCTTTTTTCATTCGGCCCTGTTCTCCGTCCCTCCTCTCCTCCGCCTCCTTTTCTGTCTTCCCCCTTTTCCCCTCTTTTTTTACTCTTTCTTTCTTTCTTTCTTTCTTTCTTTCTTTCTTTCTGCCCACTCCCTTCCGATCATGGTGTGCCAGTCTGATGGTTGCTCCATATTCTGCATCGTTTCTTTGCCTCATCTTTCGCCGATTCTTTGTGTGCGCACCCGGTATGAAAGAGCAAAACCTGTTTCGTCCGCCTCCCCGGTTGAAATCTGCGGCTATTTTTATTCCTAGGAAAACGTATGCTTGTCTTCCTGTCCCTGCATGGATGCGATGCCTGTATTCTCTCTCTCACACTCTCTCTCTCTCTCTGTCTGTCTCTGCAGGAGGCCTTCGAGCTCTACGACGCCCTCGAGCGTTTCCCCCTCCATCCCCACGGCCGCGTGACGCCCTCAGCCTTCAAAGGCCTCGGGTTCAGAGACCCGGACGATGAGATCCCCCTCCTGCATTCTCTCGGGAGGAAACAGGTGCGTGCGTGTCCGTGTGCGTGTGTGAGGGGACTGAGAAGAGAAGAGAAGAGAAGAGAAGAGGGGGGACGCTGGAGCATTGGAAAGGACTCGCAAGAGACCGAGAGAGCATTGATGTGCAAGCGTTGTGGTGGATTTGGCTGGCTCCTTCATGCCTTTGCTTTTCTTTGCAGGTGAGGGCACAGCTCCGGGACTCTGAAGCGACGTTCTTTGACTACAAGCAGTACGTGTTTGCAAGGAAGTGCCAACTTCTCCTGCAAAATCGAAACCGTCAGTCAGTTTTCTTCTCCTCGGTTTTCATTCCTTTCCACTCTCTTTCTTCATGTGTGTCTTGAGTGGCCGCAAGCTGAAACAACTGCCTACATTCTCCTTCCTTCCTGACTTTCTTTCTGTCTCTCTGGTGGAAGCCTCAGTGATAAGCCCGAGGCGTTCTCCGCTTCTACAGCCCCGTAGAGCATCAATGGATGTGGTGGAGCGTTCTTCGTGAGTTAGTGAGAAAGCGTTTTGTGCACAAAAACTCCGTGACGGTGGTCTCACTGCAACCGTTTCGAGCACACGACCCTTCTTGATCCATGCAAGGCAATGCATGCTCAACACGTTTATTTGGGGTCTGCTTCAGTGTTTAGTAGTAAGCACCGGGATGCATGGAACGAGCCAAGGGGCGAGGGCGTGCGAAGAAAGGCTTCCATGATTGATTGTAGGAGGGTCTTGCTTCTATCCTACCCAACGAGCAGGCAATATTAACAGTGAGTGAGTGCTCACATTGTGGTGCTTTTACGGATGTGCAGTGAATGAGATCCTGAAGGAGGGCACCTTTTTCGTTCCCGAGCTCGCAAGGGAGCTATTCACGGTCGCTCACAGAGAGGCGAAGGAGATGCGCAAGCGTGCAGAGAGACTGCGCGAGAGGCGACGGCAAACGACGGCAGCAGATGCTGAGGGAGAGGGAGAGGAGAGAGAGGGGGCGGGGGAGAGAGACGGAGGACCCCGAGAGGAAAGCTCTGCTGCTGCTGGTGGCTCCCCTCTTTCCCTTCTGAGTCTTTCAGACATGGGCCATTCATACTCTCCTGCTGCGGGGGTGTGGTCATTTCTTGCAGCCATCAACTTAGTCGGCCTTGCTCTGAAGGGGGTCGGTCAGTACATAGTATCTTTGTGACTCTCATTTTTGTCCCATTGGTTGTTCTTGTGCAAAAGAGTGGAAATACAGGCCTCTGTAAATAGTTGCAAATTTCATACACGGCATTGGTTTTCTCTCTTATCGCTTCGATGCTGCTTGCCTGTCTCGGTTCCATCTCTCTGGCACTCGTTTTGCATACACATTGATTCTCTCTCACGCGCATCCGTCTGTCTTCACCTCTCTTCGGGTGGATTGCAGCCGGCCGCCATGTTCACGGATCCTCTCGAGAATGAGGGTGAGGCAGCGCCCTCGGGAGACGGGCCGGGGGCTCCCGACGCTGCTGTGTCTGGAGAAGTCGCAGCTGGAAAGGCGGCGGGGGCAGAGAAAGGCGGAGGGGGGTCTGGAGGGTCGTCGGGTCATCACCTGTTCAGTGCGAGCACGATGAAGAAGGGTGCCAGTTCCCTTGGCAAGGCAATGAAGGGGGCCCTGGATGGGATGGGTATGGTGGGGGGGAAGAAGAAAGATGATGGAAAAGGGAGCAAGGATAAGGAGAAAGAGAAAGAGAAGGACAGCAGTAAGGAGAACGAAGGAGACAAAGAGAAGGCTCATCTATCCAGAGAAAGGGAATTGTCCATTACTGCAAACCTCTCTGATGTCGGTGCCCCCATTTCTGCCCTTCTCGTCTTTGCGCAACGACAACTGATGCAACTTGGAACTTGGAGGAGAGCGACCGACGTCAGTCAGTGAATCTATCCTTTTGTTGCACTTCCTGTCTGGATGGTACTTCTGCTCTCAGGCAGACCGCTCAGTCATTCGCTTCCTTCATCATTTCCTCTCCTGTGTCCGACAGTCACTCACTGAGACCTGTAGGAAATATTCACACATCCTCGACGCACACTGGATCACTTCAGTCAAGCATCTGAGAGACATTCGCGCACATACCGAGAGACAGAGACAGACAGGAAGACAGAGGGAGAGATACAAGTACCCTGGAGAAAGAGATCCCAACGGGAGAGGACAGAATTACTTCCGGCTGAGTGCCGATGCCAGGCCTTTCTCTGGCTCAGAGACTTGTCAACAACGGGTGACGCAGAGTGTTTTCTTTTTATGAGGGGCAGAGTGCAGGACAGAAGCACAGAGCAAGAGAAGAGCACGGTAAAAATATCGCATGCCGGTTTGCATGGCGCTGCCCTCTCTTTGTCCCCCCCCTCCTTTTCTTCTCTCCTCTCCACTAAACGTCCATTTCCATTCCTGCAGTGGGCCGCCCTCTCGGACTTTCGTCCCCTCTCCCACCAACAACAAAGGACGCCGCAGAAGTTGGGCAGGGGAGCAGACGGCGCTGAGGGGTTTGCGGGGCGCAAGCAGAGACTCCAAACGGCCCCTGCGCTCGGTGTTGCCGCTGCAGGGTCTGCTGCCGAGTTTGAGAAGACACGACTGGCCGTGAGACAAGAGACGAGTGCTTCCCAGGAAGCCGCAGCCTCAGCCCACCTCTCCTCCTGTTCTCGGGAGCGGCTGCTGCACAGTCTGCAGACACCCCAGAGCTTTGGAACTTTTTTCACGAAGGTTTCCGGGATGGCCGCTCAACGATCTGCACTTGCGGGCCGAGCTAGACATGCAGCAGTGATGCAGCTGCATGCAGGGGCTCAGCTGCTCGAAAACGGACGGCCTCGACAGGCAGCTGTGCTTGCTGACCAAGTGGCCAGTATGGCTTTTCAGGAAAGCTTCCTTCTGGTAAGTCAGATCGGGTTGCATTGTCTGTCGGGTTGCATTTTGCTTCGCTGTCAGTGTCCCGGCGTATGTGGCCATTCCTATTGTAATCATCCTCCAAAAGTCCGCGTTCCTTTTTCCTTCTTTTCCTTTTCCCCCTCCCATTTAGAGTCAGGGTGAGTTTCTTTTTTGGTCTGACTGTCAGATCTCGGAGTGGGAGGGAGGCCTTTTGTTTTGCCCCCTTCTTCTTCCTCCTTTTCTTCTCCTTTTTCCTTGCACGTCATGTTGAAGTCAGTCGTCTGAATGACAACATTCCGCGCTGGGCGTGTGAATGGAATTTAAATGAGCGCTCTTGTGTATCAACACGCAGAATTGAGCGCCTTTCTCTTCTCTTCAATCTCGCTTGCTTCAGAGATGACGGGATGCCCCTCTCTGCCCCGTTCCTCCCACAACTCGTTTTCCCCTCCTCTTCTCTCCTGTGCTCTCCTTTCAGTTGTGGCTGACTGCCAGGGAACTGTACGCACAGGCAGTGCGGCACGTGAGTGACATGAGAGCACAGGAACTGCAGACCTGCCTGTGGCTTGCACACCGCACCAACTCACGACGAGCCTCTCGCCGTTTTACCACCCCCTCCGTCACCTCAGTAGGTCCTCCCTCTCCCACCTCCGCTGGAGGGGGGGGGGTTGAGTCTCCCGAGAGAAAATCACGTTCTGCCACCGTCTCTCCATCAGCCGGAGGGGGGTCTTCAACGACCCCCAGAGAGAGAAATCTGTCGGTTGCTGCCAAATACCTTTTGCGTTTTCACAAGGTTGCTGCTGAGATCTCGGCAGTAGAAACCACCAGCCGCGAGAGGCCATTTGACAGTGCCCAAACCTCCCCTTGTGTGTCGGGATCGGGTCCTTTGACCGCTCAGGACAGCACCACTGACGACAGCCGGCCCTCAGGAGAGAGGGCAAAGAACAGCAATACTGCGCCCCCACCCGCCCCCATCAATGTTGCTCCCTCTGGCTCCCTCATCAAATTGCTTGCGGGGCCCTGTCTGTATTCCGTTGTCACGATTTGTGATGCTGACACCGGAATGCCCTCAACGCCTGCCGACAACCAAGGCGGCTCACACAGGCAGACCTTCGCACCGCACAACTGCCGAAAGGCGGTTCTTCCCCTGGACCCCTACACCTCATTCCCCCCCGTCCCATCTCACACCACTGCGGCAGCCACCGGAGCTGTGGCTTCTCGGCCCGCACTTTTCGGCCCCGACGGCGGACCGGGTACACGCGCGTCCCGGCAGAACGGGCCCGACGGAGACGCCACTGGAGGGGGTGGCGGGGACGGGGCGGTCTCAGACCCCCAGGTGGACGGAGAAGGGGGGGAGACGGCAGCAGTCGCGCGAGAGGGAAGAAGCGCGACTCGCCGAGTAGCCCGTCGATCGGCAGCAAGTGGAAGAAGCAGGAGTGAGCACAGCAGTCGCACGAGTAAGAGAAGAACGTCAAGACGACGAACGGCAGGGTGGAGAGACGATGCGCGTAGGAGGCCTGCTGTATGGCTCTCTGCCTTTTGCCGCTTTGCTGCGGGTACGAATGGGTTTTCTAACGCGTCGGGGGAGGTGGACATGACGCTGTGGCCTCCCTCTGCGCACATGGTGGACGGCAGTACGCGTCCCAAAATGAGGGGACTCCAATTGGCACTTGTACGTGACCCTGACACGACCTCGCAGTATTGGGAAAATATTGTGGGTGGCAGGGGAGGGAGGGGAAACAGGGAACAAGAAGAGGGTGGGAGGCGGTCTCCTTCCCCCCCTTCGTCGCCCTCTAGGGGTAGAGGGGGGTCAAGCAGTTCCTCGGGATTTTGGCCTGCCGCCTCGCAAATCCCCCCGCCGTGTGCAGATGAATCCCAAGCATTCATTCCCCTTGCAGTGCCCATACCGGTCTGTGTGGGACAGACAACTGCCTTCCGGGTCCGGATTTTTTCTGCCCTCGCAGGCCCCCTCGACAACGTCCGCGTTGCCGTCTCCATAGCCGTGCTGCCCCCCGTCGCTATGCGGGGCCAGTCGACGTCCTTCCCGGCCCCTGGGCCCGGAGAGTCCCCCCCAGGTCCCCCCACAGTGACCCCGTCGGGGGGGAAGAGACAGCAGCAGGGGCTTGTGACAGTAGAGAGTGTGGGGGCGACCCGCATCGAGCCGGGTCGGAATGAATTTTGGATTTATTGGAAGTGCAACGCTGCACTTGGGCAGTATCAGGTAGCCTCGGTTTTCCTTCGTCCGATGGAAAGTCGAGCGTACATTTTGATCCCTTCCCATCACTTCCCCCCTCTGGGTCTCTGGAAGGAGGTGCTCGAAGAGCTGCAGAGAGACGCCGCCACAGCCGCAGCATCAGAGGGCCGGGGTGGGGGTGGGAGTGGGGGACCGACCAAGAGTGGGACGTTGGGACGCCCTGCGGGAGTCGAAGGGCTCCTCCACTTATTCGATAGGTTGAGCGTCCCCTGTGTGGAAGTAGCGCACCCAGAAAGGTATCTACGTGTGACATTGTTAGCGTCACCCGCACATCTTCCGCATTCACTGGCGGTGCCTGGGTCGGGAAGTAAGGGGACATCGAGTGTGATCTTGGGAGGGCGTAACATTCTGAGTGTATGTATCTCCACACTTCCTGGGTTCTCCATAGATCTCGGAGGTGCGAGAGAGGGAGACGCCCTCCATTCCAGCCCCCTGGGGCCGTGCCGTCTCCGTCTGCAGCCGTTCTCTGACACCACGGTGGTCACGTTTTTGTGGGGAGAGGCGTGGGTGGAGTCTAGAGATGACAAAGAAGAGAACGCCCCCCTCCCAGGCGTCAAGGGCGACTTGGAGGAGGACGATCAATTTGCAGTTGATAATTCCGTTGTCGTCTGCACCCCTGCGTCTTGTAATTTTGCCACAGATGAGGGGCGTGTCTCCTTACCCCCCTTTTCCCGCTCTCTGCGTCTGCGCCTTCCCTTCAAAGTCACCAAAGCGTCTGCCAACGAGTCGGCCCAGGCCGGCAGGATGAGTGAACAGATAGAGTCCCCAGAGCCTGTCACTCTATTCCCTAGAACCGGCTCGGGTGTCCCCGAAAAGCCCGAATTGACCCTCCCGATTGGCCTTGACGGCCTCAGTCGGGGGACCTCAGGAAGCCTCCAGAGCCAGAAGGCGTCGTCCATCTCCAGTTCCAACGGACAGCAGCAACAGCAGCAGGCAGCAAAGGGGGGCAGAGAACGCCTCGCACAGCTCCGAGACGCCCCCATGGGGGGATCCAAAGATGAGGCCCTGCTGCCTCCGAGGGGGTCCCTGGCCCGCCTTGAAAGCGTGTCGCCCCAAATCCCCCCCGTTTCAGCATTCGCAGAAGCCGACAGCTCCCAACCCCTCAGGCTGATGACCACTTTTGAATTTCCCGGCCCTGTACAGCGTGAGATGTCCTCTGCAACCCCATCACCCCTGGTGAAATTCTCTTCGTCATTGGAAGCCCCTGACACCCACGCAGATAACGGACCTTCCCCCCACACTCTAGGTCTAGGTGCATCCCATCAACTGGGAAGTTCATGGACGAGGGCCACAATGAAGGCCCTCAGCCACCACAGACTCGAAGTCTTCGCCCCACTAGCGCACGATCTCAACAGCCGATGGATCAGTTCCGAGACGTTGTTGTGCCAGATTGTCTTGAGAGCTACGAATGTTTCAAAAGCCGTCGGTGGCAGCGGGACAGGCACAGAGGGTCCCGACAGTCTCTCAGCGCTGTCCCGCTTGATCGTGCTGATCAAAAAAGTGCGCATCCGTGTCGGGCCTGGAGGCAGTGCCTCCGTGAGTGCAACTCCCACTGCCGGGGGGAGACTCCAAGGGGACGAGGACGGGGGTCGCGTCCCTCCCCTGACGGTCCGCCTGGTGTCTCCCGAACTGAATTTGAGCGTTTCTTCTGACGGGGGGATGGAGACAGGAGGGAAGGGGAGAAGATGTACGTTGGAGATGAAAGAAGGAACGCTTGAGGCAGAAGGTACGTGGGTGAGGGGTTGAGTGATAACAAGATGGAAAGGAAGTCGGATCAGTCTAGCATTTTGTTGTTTTTCTTTCTTCGGTTCGTCCGTGAGATGGTGGAATTTTTTTGAATAAATCAAAGAAAGGCAGAGAGAAAGCCGAAGAAAGAGAAAGACAGACAGAGGGAACGAAGAAATGGAAGAAAGAGGGGAAAGGTAAGAAGCAAAGAGAGAAAGACATTGCCCTCTTTTGTTTTTGTGCCCGATTCAAGAGTGTGCCCCGTTCGTGCATGCCTGATGGACGACTTGCAACAGAAAGAACATGGTTCAAGTTTCCTTTTTGTGCACTTGCATCCCCTTGTTGTATGCAGCCCCAACCCAGGCAAGACTGCACCCAGGCCAGCAGACTTTCCTCCTACTGGAGGTTCGAGCTTCAGCAGCAGGAGTAGGGGGGAGGGAGGGGGACGGTTCTCCGATGTCGGGCAGAGTGGGGGGGGGGAGGTCAAAGAGTCGGGGCCGGAAGAGTCGTGTGGGGGTCGGTCTGGGCAGGGCTCTGGATGCTATTCCGGAGAGCAGCTCCTCGAGGGCAGATGTTGAGGCAGAGAGTGATCAAGAGAAGCAGAAGGAGAAGGAAAAGGAAAAGGACGAAGAAGTGCGGACAGGAGAGGAAGAGCTAGAGGCCCCTCAGGCTGGTGACGCTTCTGTCTCCCAGGCAGCAGCCTCCCTGCCAGCAGGAGCACTGACGAGGATTGTCAGCACCCGCACTGGCGTTGGAGGAGGAGGGAGTCCCGGGAGCAGGACGGGGGTGTGTGACGAGATTGACTGCGACCTGGTGTTTGACTGCACTCAGTTGGACCCTTCGGAGACAGAGGCTTTGGGGGGTTGTGGAGCTGTGACAAAAGGAGGAGACAGTGGCGGAACACCACCGTCATCAGGGGATGCAGAGGCGGAAATGGATGGAATGAGAGAGAGCAAGCAGGAGTCTTTGGCAGCAAGAGTCTCTTCGCGACCTGCTCGCTTTGACTTTGAGTGGGTGGTGCCGTTGCGGATACCGGTTTACAGATACTCAACATAAATGAACGATGATATTATAAATGATTATCTACATTAATTAAATTCAATTAAACTATTGCTGGAATTACATTAATTAGAAATCTTTAAGAATTTGTTTTTATATTATAGTCACATAATAGATTAGAAGTGTGTACGCCTACGTGTAGACACAATGTCGCACATGGAGCCAATAATGTTGCAATGAAATAATATCAATGAAACTATGTAAAACTAGTAACCATGAAACATAACCTCAGAGTTAATATTGAAACTAGCATTGATCGAGAAAAAAACTGTTACATACCGATATAGCCCGAAGTAGCCCTACAGGTTGAGTCACTTGAATGTAAAGACCGTGTAGTTGTACTCACTGTCGCAGTTACAGCGGTGATCAAATCATGACATAGAGTGATTCTTACGTATTAAAATTTTTATACGTATAGTAATACTATACACGATTTCTATATATATGCATATACTAAGAACTTTCTACATGGGTTGTCCTCAAAGCCTTGTTAGTGGCTTGGGATTTGGCGTCGCTAAATCTAGGATTTAACCCTCAATCATCATCATCATCAACATATATTAAAGGATGATTTTACCGATCTTATTTTGATTATATAGATTTTATTAAATTTTAATAACTTTAATTGAATTACATGCAAAGCAAGATAATATAATACATATTTTAGTGCATATTAACATCAATCAATATGAAATACGGGTTAAATCGAAATACATTTATTCAAATATTAAAATGTTATACTTTGAGTAGACACATACATGCACACGCGGTGTACACATGCACACGGTGCACACACACACATACACACACACACACACACACACACACACACAGAGTGTCACACACACACGAACGCACGCACGCACGCAGCAGGCACACACCCACACGATTTGCTTTCTTTCTTAATTTCATATAGACTTTCTTCATATCCTCCAACAGTGCAACTGAGGATGCAGCTTGTCAAATTCACTGTCCAATGTCCATGCACAAATCGGTCTTCAACAATCAAGTCTGCGCATTGTCAGGGGTGCAAGTAAAACTTTTCAGGTTGTGTGATTTGGCTGGGTGCTGATGACCCTTTCTGTACCAAATTTGAAACTTTTCCCTCAAAAAATTACTACAAGGTCTTCTGGCATGGGGACCTTTATCAAGGGGCCGTATCCGGCGTCATCTACTTTCTTTTGGATTTTCTTCATCAACTCATTCGTTCTGTCAAACAGGTCGTCAAGGACCTCCTGATATACCCGATCTTCTTCTGCAGTCAGCTGTTCCTTGGGGAGGTTAAAGTCGGCTCTGTAGTCGGGCCGGCGTCCGTTCGTGAAAGTGATGTCTACCTTGTACCTTTTGTCGAGGATCATGGTCCTCCCGCCTTTCTCTTTGTATTCAAAATTCGGTGACTGGAGTAGCGCCTTGATGGTAACAACCAATTCCCCCGCTACAACATGTGGTGTTAGACTCAGATTGGACTCCTCGAGGGACAGAAGTTTGACTGTCGCCCCGTTCTTCAATTTTGTTTCCTGCTTTTTGAAGTCTTCGACCATTTTGGCGAGGTTTTTCAGACCGGTTTTCATACCTGCGACAAATTCGTCTTTTACCTTGTCGTCCTTCATTTGTGAAAACATCTTACTGATTGCGTTGAGTTTCGGTGAATCAGGAAGACGCGCCCTAAACAAACGTCCCTTGTCGTTGCTGAGATTGTGGAAGGCAACTTTTGTGGGTTTTTTCTCGCCCTCTCGATCGTCCCATCCAAGTTGGATGTTGAGCGATCCCAGGCTGGTATGGTCCCCTTCCTTTTCTTTCGTGGAAATCTCAACCTTGCCCTCAATCCCACCTTCGTCGACGTTTGTCTTGAAAGAAAGGTTGTTGATATTTACGTTATACTTGTTGATGTTGAAAATCTGCGCACTTGCAGAGTGCAGGGCAATGCAGTTGAGCTTGACCGTCGGAATTTCGAGCTCTACTTTCAGAAGTGCGAGGACGGCGTTAATCTGAACAACTGGGAGCTCCTGTATCATAGACTGCAGCCGTGGGTCCGCTGAGAATGTACATTCTCCCGACTGAACCGTCTCCGCAAGAACCTCTCGGTCTGTCGTTCCCAGGCTTTGGACCTCTCTCTGTGTCTGAAGGGAGAGTGCACTGCACCTGTGGAGAACCACTGACAAAACCAGGAGCAAGGTGAAGAAAAGATTGCCCGCGGATTTCATTTTTTTGCGGGCGGACTGTCCAGTGTGTGCAACATGCACTTCTCCGGAAGGACCGCTCAGGGCGGATCGAAGAAATTGGGAGACCTCAAAAGTGTTGCTTGTGGATGCTAACAAGGCATGCAGAAGGGTCTTGACCTTGATATTCCTTCTTGCCATCCGTGTCTTGAGCATAGCAACTCACTGATGTGTATATATAGGCATTTTGCATGTATATGCATGTGACTGTATATATAGGTTTTCATAGTCGGTCGTTGTTGAAGTCGATCATGCATGAAGATCCGACGATTCATGCGACGATTTATTATGAATATTAATAATGTCGATCACTGTATACGTACGCGTACGTATCGATGTGCACGCAGATATATATGATATACAGACAGAACTGACTTTGGTGCGCGCGCAAAGCGCGCGCGACTGCTATGACTTAATTGATTGACATGCAGTTTATATACATACGTATGTGTACTACATTGTTATGTAGAAGGCACACTCCTATAGCTATATAGCTCTGACAATGAACCTACTTATATACACAACTGCCGTTTTTTCATTTACCCGGCACAGTCCAGCACTGTTTTTGTCAGAGCTTCTGAAAATTTGTTTCGCTTCTGGGGCATAACAAGTCCATAACGATCCTCGACTTATACCGTGTACACTTGAATTTTGCAATTTCGTCACAGGATGTGATTCGGGATTTATTTTTTTTAAAAAAAAAAAGTTTTCAGATGTATGCTGGGGGCCCCCAACATGTTGGGGAAGGGGCCCCGACATTCTACTTCCATGTCCAACGACTTTCCGGGGCCCAATTCAATTTGTTCGAAATTCAGATTCAGATATGACGAAATTCAGTCTGTCAGATCTGAATCTAAATTTCGAATAAATTGAATCGGGCCCCGGAAAGTCATCAGGCATGCAAGTGAAGTGCCGGGGCCCCTTCTTCAACATGTTGGGGGCCCCCAGCATATATTTCAAAACTCATTTTTTTTTGTCCGAAATTAATCCGAATCAAGTGCGCTGTGCAAATTTCAGCTGAACACGATATAGTCCCTTCAAAGATGCAACAGTTACAATATCTGAACATCATACAGCAATAGTTGCATAATGTTTTAACTGTTTGACTGATGGACTTAAAGAGATTTGTTCTTGTTTGAGCTGTGTAATCTCTATCAATCTCTCTTGTTGCACCTTCTGTCTCAAAATCGAAGTCTGATTCAATATGATTCAGCCATCTTCACTGCTTAAGTGAAAAATTTAGTTAAACTGCTTGATTTGGGAAGTGTCCCTTGTGATCGTCTCCTGTTGAGCTGTGTTTGCCAAATCATGCCACAGCAGGTCTCCTTTAATATGTGACCTTGAGTGAGAGGGCGATTGAGGAGAACTTCTAATGCCAAATTTGTATGAACCTGGCTGAGGAACCATACACAATAAACTGCCAAGTGCACCACATGTTCTGTGTCCGTTGCATAAGACAATAGGTATATCAAGGCAAGTGGTGCTACTCCACGTGCCACAAAGAATTCTTTGCAA
>JAHBMJ010001315.1:0-23872 GCA_018398765.1 Chromera velia
ACACACACACACACACACACACGCACACACACACACACACACACACACACACACGCACACACACACACACACACACACACACACACGCACACACACACACACACACACACACACACACGCACACACACACACACACACACACACACACACACACACACACACACACACACACACACACACACGCACACACACACACACACACACACACACACACACACGCACACACCTTGCCGAGAGCCAACCTCATCCCAGGCACAAAGGGTCTGAACTCGAAGGGCTCCTTTCCGACTTCTGGGTCCTCATGTCTCGGCACTGCGGGCAAAGAGAGGAAGTGACCCCTCTCCACCAAGGCATCCATCACCAGACGGAAATCAAGGTCGGCACCCAGAGGCCAGAAACAACCTGCAACCAACTGCGGACAAGAAGGAGAGAGAGAAGAGGAGCGATGAAAAAATGGATTCCACGTTTTAACCTTTCATGCTTTGTTGTTCCCTTTCTTTGTCGGTTTCGTCCGTTCTTCGAGATTCTTTTTACTAGGGACCCCCCCGACCGTGCGTGCAGACAGACCATATCCGAAGGAAAGAGGGGGTCATCAGACAAGACCAAACTCTGAATCAGCAGCCCTCACCACCAACTCACCGGAGGTACATACGGCTCTATCGTGTCTTCCCTTTCTCTCCCAGTCTCCCCTGAAGACACCAGAGCATACCCACTCGAGCTTCTTTCAAACGTCTCAGAGGATTCGAGTTGACCTTGAGGGGATCTCTCTGACGATGGCGAGGAGTCCAGAGAATGTCCTATGCGTGTGGGGGAACGGGGGACAAGGGGGGAGGGGGGGGTTCCCCGAATCTCGAGATCAGAGGGGAAGGGAAAGAGAGGAGAAGAAGTAGAGGACAAGGAAGAGGAAACGGGGGCAGGGGGGTGATCTGGGTCAGATGCTTGC
Organism: Chromera velia; assembly: GCA_018398765.1. NCBI lineage: Eukaryota > Chromeraceae > Chromera > Chromera velia. Next base: position 944 of record JAHBMJ010001315.1, read on the forward strand.
GAGAAAGAGTTGTATTGGCCGATCGGGGCGCTCCTGTTTTCACTTGCACTCCCAGAGAAAGTCGAGAAAGATCGTGAAGGAACGACAGAACTTTCTCCACCCTTATCCCTGCGTCTCTCCCCTTCTCTGACGGTCTCCCAGGTCTCTTTCCGCGACTGGAAACTTTCGCTTCCCTCCGCAACTCCACTCTCTTCTATTCGTGAACCAGAAGTGTCTCCACTCTCCAAAACGGCCTCCCGTCTCTCCGTCTCCGTCTCTGGATCTTTGCGGTAGAACCCCCCTCCTTTGTCAACCCGAGTGCGCCTAGCACTGCGCAGATCCCTCTCATACTCAAGCGCCAGGGCCCCTAGGGATGTGGAGGCTCTCCGCAACGCTTCCTCGGGGCTCCGTGCGAGTGCCTCGAGAGATCTCTTCTCTTCTGACGGCACGTGGAGGGCGTACACCTTATCGAAGATCTCATCCAGCAGTCTCCCGACGAGAACGGCCGTTTCCTCGGTGGGAGTGAACGTGCGGTGAAATTTGTTGCGGACCTTCACGGCTGCCTCGCTGCACAGAAAGTCGACAGCATTGCCAAGCATCGCCGCAGACACAGAGCAAGGCCGCAGAGTTGTGCGGAAATAGGCAAGAGGGGCCCTGGCATGCCGTCATGGGGGGAGAGCGAAAAGAGCGGCAGAGGGTAAGTCGGAGAATAGCAGCGACGATGAAGGATGACGGTTTACCGACACAAGCATGAGACTAGACACCCCCCAGCCGATCTGCCCACTCCCCTCTACCCTCATCCGTACCGATGGAGTTTCTTGTTCAGGTGGATCCCCTTGCTGGACGCTCCCTGGTGGATGGCACGAGAGGAGACGGCAGTCGCACAGAAGGGAGGGGAGGGGGCACTTGCCGTCTCACTGCCCCTTCTCCTGTGCCCACTGGAAGTGAGACCCCCAAGCCCTTTTCTCGCGAGCGACAGGAGAAGACACGAGGTAAGTGGCGCGGTCACTACCGGATTCATCATCAAGAACGCAGAGCTAGGTGCGGAGACGGACAAAAGGTTTGGCCGGTCATCTCTTTCTGAACTGACAGGAAGGCATCAATATCAAGGAGAGCGGACGCCGAACACAAACCGGTCATCAGGTCAGCAAAGCGTACAGTTGATATTGAGCCAGCGACGCCAATCAGTACGTACAGACGATGCCATTGGTCGAAGGAAAGTCTGACGCGGGGATCTTGGCATAGACGGATGTTATATATATGGGTCGGTAACTCAGGAAACTTTTGGCACCCCGCGCGGGCGCAACACGCGCGCGAGCTAAAAATGCATGTGTTGCATTGAATGCAACACGTACGCAGTATAGTGTCAAGTACGTTCGTGCAACACCAGATAGATTTCCTGCATGGATCTCTCTGTTCAAGTTTGTTGATGATTCGTGCAAACGCACAGAAAGCTCAGCGACTCTCTTTTATTCATATGATTCACACTATCACTTGGACGAATGATCTTCTATTCTCTACGTATTGAATGGAGTCGAGCTACTTAGGAGGATAGGATGAGGTGCGGCGAGTAACAGAAGTGTTGCGCATGCAACGAGAATGCATGCATGCAACACGTTTGTATGAAGATTGGTGCAGGGAAAGAAAGATTGCAATCTCGAATGTACACAGGCATTTGATTTGTTCAGGTCTTAAGTAGCTCCTCCGCCTGCACTCACACTATGCCGGGAACGCCAACTCAGGTCTACTTTAGCAGCGTGACAAGGTCGAGCATCGTCCTGTCTGCTCTGTCAGCAATCCTTCTCGGCGCTACCTGCGTCATCTCCGTACTGTAAGCTTCCTCTCCTCTCTCTGTCCAGTTTTCTTTCACACGCACTCTCCTGCTCTTACATCCTTCATGAATCGCCTTCTGTGTGTTGGTCTCTACCTGCCAATTGATCTGCCCTCCCCCTGTCTTTGTTCCTGCATGTGTTCTCTGTACGCCTTAGACTTCGAAATGATTGATGTCTGAACAATCTCCCGTTTCCTTCCTCTTCCCCTTGGATCCAGCTCTTTCAACAAACATGGTGAGTTGTGCTCCTTGACAATCTGAGTAGGCACACAGTTTATGCTGACGCACGCAGGGTGTACGAATGGGTTGACGACTTCCAATTTAGCTCGGAACGGCCCGAGGAGAACAATTTCCTGAGGTCAATGAAACTCGGGGCCCTGTGGAGAATCTCAGTCAGTCAGTCAGTCAGTTGGTCGGTCGGTCGGTAGGTCGGTCGGTCGGTAGGTCGGTCGGTCGGTCAGTGAGTCAGTGAGTCAGTGAGTCAGTCAGTCAGTCAGTCAGTCAGCCAGCCAGTCAGTGAGTCAGTGAGTCAGTCAGTCAGCCAGTCAGTCAGTCAGTCAGTCAGTCGGTCGGTCAGTGAGTCAGGGATTCAGTCAGTCAGTTGGTCGGTCGGTCGGTCGGTCGGTCGATCAATGACTCAGTGGGTCAGTGAGTCAGTCAGTCAGCCAGTCGGTCGGTCAGCGAGTCAGGGATTCAGTCAGTCAGTCGGTTAGCCAATGAGTTGTGATTCAGTGAGTTGGTGAGTCAACGAGTCAGTGAGTGAGTGAGTCAGTCAGCCAGTCAGTCAGTCGGTCGGTCGGTCGGTCGGTCGGTCAGTGAGTCAGTGAGTCAGTGAGTGAGTGAGTGAGTGAGTGAGTCAGTGAGTGAGTGAGTGAGTGAGTGAGTCAGTGAGTGAGTGAGTGAGTGAGCGAGTGAGCGAGTGAGCGAGTGAGTGAGTGAGTGAGTGAGTGAGTCAGCGAGTCCATGGATCAGTGAATCAATCCTTTCGTTCGTTGGTCCGTCAGACAGTCAGCTGAGCAGAGATTTGTTGGTGTTTGTTTTATTAGCACAAAGACACGCATAATCACCGACTGGTCATTTTTTTTTCCTTTTTTATGGTCCCGAGGAGTGGAGCCCTTTGCTTACATGCGACGTGCGCATCCGTTCTTCTATGTCCGTATCTGCGTACTTGTGGGCTCTGAAGGGCACTTGTGCTCTTTGGTTTCATGTTCTTCGCTCCTTTTCCATCTTTTCGTTTTCCCTTCTTCCCCTCGCCCGGTCTCATTTATTTTCTCTTTTCTTTGCAGGCTGTTATTACCGCAGTAGAGATGTTTCGCATTTTCGTTCTGGTCCTTTTTCGGTACAACTTCACCTGCCCATGCAAGGGCTGTGTGCGTGTGTGCTGTGGAGGGAAGAGACGGAGGTTAGACGAGTATAGGGGAGACACGAGGCAAACAACCAGAGTGGGAGAACCCTCAAAAATCGACAAACTGCTCGCGAAGGAGGGGCCGTCGGATGTCGAGCTCTCGGCCTCTCAGTGGTTCCTCTCAAGTGACTTTGTTGTTCAGCTTGTCATCAAGGTCAGTCGTCTCCCACTCCACGGACAAGACGGAAGAGGTTTCTGGTTCGGTGGACAGAAAAGAAAAAAGAGAAAAGCTCTTGCAAAGGTCTCTGTATGGGACGCTGGTTGCTTCGGAATGAATTACAGGAAAGCGGCACAACAACACATGCAGTGTGCGTTTTTGACTTCGGGTATGCGGGCTGTCTTTTTGTAAAGCGGGAAGGGGGGCACAGGAGCTTCCCTGATGTTTTGAGGACATGTCGAAACTCAAGCGAAGTTTCTTCAAATGACAATTCGTACCACTTTTTTTGTTTTCTTATTGCAGGGTCTCGCATTGGGTCTGTTTCTTTTCTTCAGTTCAGGTCAGGACAGACAGAGACTTTAGGAGGGGAAACGACTCAGCAGGGGCGACGAAAAGGGTCACTACACTCGCTCCCTCCCTCCCTCCCTCCCTCCCTCCATTTCTTTCTAATGGGGGGTTCTTTGTTGAATCTCTTTGCTGCTTTGCATCTCTAGCCACAAACACATTTTCCTGAATCTCTTTGCTGCTTTGCATCTCTAGCCACAAACACATTTTCCTGAATCTCTTTGCTGCTTTGCATCTCTAGCCACAAACACATTTTCCTGAATCTCTTTGCTGCGTTGCATCTCTAGCCTCAAACACATCTCCCGTCCCGTCGACCTTATGGAAATGGCTGGAGTTTTTGCTCCTTCTTGGAATCCACATTCTCAAGATGCATCGGCCGATTTGTCATGGTTCTTTTCACTGATGTTGTCGTTGAAAGCTTTACTCCATGATTACAAGTGATTCTGAATTCAGATTCCTCCGAGTATGTTTGTGTGTGCAGAGGCGGTGACGGAGATGCAGGCCCGCGTAGAGTGGTATTTCTGGATACCCACAGCCAGGGCTGCACGGAATAACTTCATTGCACTGATCGAGTATCTGGGGGTTGGTTGCTTTGTTTGTTTCACTTTTTTAAGGGTTCCTGGGGATCGGGGAGGGAGGAGGATGGAAATTGTTGGAAGAGGACGGCACATAAAAGGATAGGTGATGGTGTGGGTGCTCGAGAAATGTCCCCCTTTCTGTTCGGAGGAGAAAGGAGTTGCAAGAGATCGTTCTCTGTGTTGCTCATCATCACGTTTTGTCTCGCCGTCTATCCGTCTCTCTACCGCTTTCTCTGTCTCCCTGTGTCTGTCTGTTCACGTCTGTGTGGGAGCTCTCGTGTTTCCTTGCATGTATTAATATTTCTTTGAATGTTGACACCTGTGTGTGTTTGCGTGTGCGTACACGTTTAATTGTCTGCACGCATGCAGTGGGCCCAGATTTTGGTCTTCTCCGTCCTCTGTCTCTTGTTGGTTGACGGAATACAGGGGGGAATAGAGAGAGGTCAGTCAGCGCTGCTCTTGAGCCAAATACCGGAGTTCAGGACAAAAAAAAGTTAGACCCACTGGGAAAAATTTCACAAATCTTTTGTGTGTACGTCTGCTCTTAATTTCAAGCGACCAAGCAGAGGAACCCCTCACGAAATCTGGTCCACTAGAGAATGACTTCGAAGTGGCTTCTTCTTCGTCTTCTTTCTCTCACTGACAATAACATGCACAACCAGAGCAGTTTGGGTCATGGGGCTGTGAAGGCACCAACTTCCAGGGCGCACTTCTGTGAAGTGTTTTTAGCATTAGTTCGGGCACGAACGTGTGGCCTTCACGCGAGAGGTGTTTCGCAAATTTTCGTGTTCGGAAAACGAATCATCTCCCTGCATGCCTGATGCCGAGTTCACATAGTATCAAATCCGTCATGTGCCAGCACCACAATCACACAATGCTTGAATGCTCAACGCCCGCCTGCTTGCAGGGAAATTGGAAGGAACCAAAACAAATTGACACGTACAGCACACCGTAATTCGAACGAACCGAGATTGCAATGCAGAGAACCCCGGTGCTGTGTAGAGCAATGTAACTCCACATTTTGGAAGTATCCATTTCAGAAAACTGGGGTACGTTCTGCTTGACTGCCAAAACAACTATTCATGTTTCAAAAATGATGTGTGGCATGCAGTGGTCATATAAACTAGCAAATGGAATACTTATATTTCTAGTTATATTTTTAAATAATTAAATTATAATTTTTTCAATGTATAAATGATTTACATATATAGGTATAGCTTTAAATCTATTTTAGGTATTGTGAACTGCATTTTAAAGCCATTTTTGCAGCACATATTCGGTTCCTGTGCATTTTTTTAGATAAAAATTGGAGAAACTGCTAGTTAGAGACTAGTTTACAGAAATAATAAAAGAAATACAAATATTTCAGTATTCAATGCATAATTCATACATAAAACTAGATATAAAAACGACTTTAAAGTGATAGCTAGAGTGATAGTCGAATATCAATGATTAATTTGAGAAACAACTGAAAGAAAAAAAAAATATAAACCTCTAATAATACTGATCGTTCGATCATATATCTTTTTTTAATGTAACTTTACTAACTTATGGGTTAGAGTTCTAGTTATAAAGTAAGTCCTAGACTAAGTCTTAGGATGAATCAAGCTTTGTCAGCTGCTTTGATCCATGAGGTAGCAAGCACGTGCAACAGTTTCATTTTTGTACAGTGCCCCTAGCAGTATCTAAGTGTTCTTGCTCTACACTTCCGTCTCTTCTGCCACCTCGTCATCGTCCTCCCACTCGTCGCCTTCGATGATTGCCACGATCTCTGAATGCCCGCAGAGAGTCGCAATCTGCAGTGCAGTCTGACCGCTTGTGTTCTCAACTCTCACGTCTGCATTGGCCTCCAAAAGAGCTTGAACAATTTCTGTCTGCTGGAAGAAAGCCGCGAGGTGCAGCGCTGTATTTCCCAAGTCTTCCACACAATTCACATCTACTTGTGCATGCAGGAGCACTTTCACAACCTCCAGATGACCCATTTGGGCGGCAATGTGGAGAGGGGAGAACCCCTGGAAGTTTTTGACACTCATCTTTGCTTTGGCATGCAAAAGAACACGAAGAACCTCAGCGTGGCCATTTTGACACGCAACATAAAGCGCACTCACCCCTACCCCACCTTCGTGTTCTGCATTCACTTCTGCATTTGCATCCAACAGGACCTTCACGATTTCCGTGTGACCCCCCTGTGCGGCAATAAAGAGTGAATCCCCCCCCGCCTCCTCACTGACGAACGAAACATCAGCACCCGCATCCAGAAGAACACGCACAACCGCAAGATGGCCTCTCTGGGAGGCAATCAGCAAGGCCGCAGGGTGCTTTCGATCTGTCGGATTCACCTCAGCCTTTGCTTGAAGGAGCATCCGAACAATATGGACGTGACCTTCCTGAGAAGCAAAGAAGAGTGCCGACATCCCCTTTCCGTCCAACAAATTCACATCTGCCTCTGCATCTAGAAGAGTTCTGGCAACCTCAATGTGACCTCCTTCGGAGGCAGCCATGAGTGCTGTGACGCCCTCAAGGGCTGTCTCAGACTCACTGTCTGCAGCATGATTCACGTTTGCTTTGGCTTCTGTGAGTGCTTTGACCACATCTGCATGACCGTCTGCTGATGCGGCAAAGAGGGCAGTTTCAGTATCTGTGGCCCCGGCAGCTAAAAGAGCCCTGACCACTTCCACGTGTCCCTCTTCCGATGCCACTGTGAGTGCTGACTCTCCGTATTCGTCTGCAGCTTTGGCGTCTGTATCTGCCTCTAGAAGCGCTTTCACCACCTCCAGATGTCCCCTTTCGCATGCAACACACAGAGCAGTTTCCTTGTCATCTGGTCTAGCAGTCAGAAGCGCTTCGACTACCTGAACGCTTCCATTTCTAGATGCAGTGACAAGGGGGGTGAAGCCCTCTTCGTTCGGTACGTTCACATTTGCCTTTGCAGCCAGGAGGAGGCAGACGACCTCCGTGTGACCGCAATGAGAGGCTGCGTACAAGGGAGTCATTCCGTCATTCTTTGCAGTGTCAACGTCTGCCTTTGCCTCCAATAATGCCTGCACAACCCCAGCCTCCCCACAAGCAGAGGCTTTGAACAGAGCCGTCTCTCCCACACTGTCTGTTGCGTTTACGCCTGCCCCTCCCTCGAGGAATATTTTCACAATCTCAAGCTGTCCTGCAACAGACGCGGCATGTAGAGGCAAAATACCTTCCTCGAATGTTGCCGCATCAAGTTCCGCCCCCGCCTCCACCAAAGTTCTAATGACCTCCACATTACCCAACAGAGAGGACACATGAAGGACGCTGAGACCGTTGGGATCCCGCGCCTGCACACGCGCCCCCGCTTCCAGCAGGACTCTGAGGATTTCTGGTTCCACGCCCCCGTAAATTGAGGCTGCCACCTGCAGTACTGTTTCCCCCTTTTTGTTCACAACCTCAACATCGCCATGCGCATCCAAAAGGGACTGCACCACAGCAACCCCGGCTGCTTGTACGGCGACATGGAGCGCTGTGTTGCCCCCCCCGTTCACCGCCTTCACATCGGCACCGGCGTCCAAAAGGGTTTTCACCTGAAGGCAAGCACACAAAATAGACACAAAGGGATGAAGGAAGGTCGGTGGACCCGGACACAGCTTGAACGCACGCACTGCTGCTCGTTCTTTGACTGACTTCAACGTCATCGGCCCAGCAACCCGAGTGCAGTGCGGTGTTGCCGTCGGGATTGATGGCATTCACGTCCGCACCAATATCCACAAGTAATTTGACCAGCGGAACGCTCTGCTGTCGAGATGCGACGTACAGTGCGCTGCCGATGTAAACTGGTTCTTCTCCTTCTTCACACTTCTGTGCCTTGAGGTCGGAAAAAGGATAGAGATGAGCACCGAAAGTACACAACAGCTTCACTGCGCACACGTTTCCCCTCAGGATTGCGTAATAGAGAATGGGGGGGATCGTGTCCTCCTCTTCGTCTACGGCAAAATGGAGCTTGCAGTTGACATTTCCTCCCAGACGAAGAAGGAGGAAGAGGTCGTCTGCTGGGTTCCCCTCTTTCTCATCCCAGAGTCCAATAACATCGCAAACCTCCTTGTCCGACACTGGGCGGAACTTTCGCACATGGTAGAGGATCTCTGGGGTCAGTTGGAAGAGAGGGGAGGTCGTTTGGGGGGAAGCAGCGGCTGCCTCCGAGTCCATCTTGAATTGAGTGAGTAGCAGCAATTAATCGGATTTCAGAAACCGCAACCCCAAGTCTCGCAGGTGTTGTTTGAAATTACAAGGGGCACACAGACACACAGAAAGCTGGCTACGCAGCAGAAATGTTTGTGACTTACAGCGGCAACATGCTTCTTGTCTCTGATGTACGCACGTTGACTGCAGCGTCTGTCGCCGACTGAAACCATCGTTGAATTGCGTTTGTTATACGTATATATATATATATATATATATATATATACGTACGTACGTACGTGTTGCATAGATATATGCCCTGGCCCTTGAATTGTGACTAAATGGGCGTATACCATCCTAACGTACCTATAGATAAACACCTGCCAACACCCACTGACTTGCACACAGACAAACACCATGTCACCCTTTGCTCTTATGTTTTGCGCCATTGTCGCACGTCTGTCGTTGACGCGCACGCGCGCGATGAGAGCGCTTACACCGCTTTCAGATAGGGCCATTTTTTTTTACAAAAAAAAAAAAGAATTGAAAAAAAAAAAAACCATACAGATTCATCCATACAGATCAGTCGATGCAAAAGGTGGTTGAATGGTCACAATTCAAGGGCCAGGGCTTATATTGCATGTTGTATCTGGTTAATCAGGCGCGCATGCATACGGCGCGCATGCATGTTCCAATTGCATGATGTACGTTGATGATACGCTCTAACAGAAGTTCCCTGACGCATTTAACTAGCGCATCTAACTGATCTGCACTTATTTACAAAGACAAACAGGACCTATGCCTAGGCAAGATGCATACCGGCCTGACAAAGGACCAGAGAGATACTAAAGAGTGATTATTGCATATTTACGAAGACGCTGTACATATCACATACGCTTTCTGGGAGCTAAAGAGCTCGTCTCAACCTCTTCAACCACAGTTCAGCACTGAATCAGCAGTGCCTCATTTCGTCTACTTAAATATATATATATATATATATATCTGCCTTCCTCACAAGTTCACACACACATACGATGCCCAGGCATTTTTCCTGTCTCGTAAATATCGTTGCCCTCTCAAGGGTGTTCACACCCTTCTTCATGGCTGCTCCAGTTCCCCCCAACATAATTTTGTGTTCCAATTTCGAAGACCTTGAAACAGCCACAATTGTGAATGAGATCTCTCTAAACAACTGTATACCGGAAATCACTATCACCAGTGCCCCCATTCTGGTTGACAATGGGGCACAGGGAGCATAGGTGATCAGCAATAACCCTTCAATAACCATCATTTCATTTCCGGTCGTTTCAGAATGTTTGGGTAGCAAAATAGTGAACAACAACGTTCTTTCTGAGATCTCTTTTGCATGACATATGCTTCAGCTTTGATGGTGCTACTGGTGGGTTCAGCGCCAACAACAACCCCAGTTTCACGGTGTTCTTTGCACCTGCCGTCACCATCGCGAACAGCTAGATCATTTTCAACAACAACGACATGATCAAAACCTTAGACCTCTCTGCTCTCGAACACGCATTCGACAAAATCGAAGTGAAGAACAACGACCACTTGGAGGTGATTCATTTCGACAGCCTGGTTCAGGTTTCCGTATTCTTGGAGATTATCAATAGTCCGAATCTCCGCATTCTCAAAGTTGATAAAGTGGAAGTTGTAGATACAGGCCCTACGTTGATAAATCAATCTGCAGTCTTTGCAGACGACAGTTGAAATTATCTTTCGACCGTTCTTGATTGACAATACAGGTGGAGTCTCAATTGATCTCCGCTCTCTTATGCTGCTTCAAAACGACCAGGACTTTACTATCACAAACAATCTGAATCTTGAAGTAATCTGTGTCAACAGCTCTCTAAACATTACCGGCTCTATCTTGGTGGACGGCAACCCCAATCTTCCAGTCACTCAGCCCATTACAACACTCGAGAGACTCCTAGCCCTCCAGAAGGACACAGACAACAATGGTGTGCAGGACTGCGAGGATGAGTGTCCAAATGATCCCAATAAGGTGGTGCTAGGAGAATGCAGGTGCAGTGAGAAGGAGACACCAAAATGTTTGAAGAAAGAGAAGGGGGAAGAGAAATTTGGTTTTGGGGATTTGGGTAAGTTGACTGAGGGACTGAAGTTCAATTTCAAGTTTCCAGATTTCAAAAACTTCATTAACAAGTTTCAGATCCCTAAGTTGTTCAATACAAACCTCTTGAAAGATGTGAACCTCTTCAAGAAGGATCCACCCTAAGAAGAGTGAATGAGAAGGCACTCAGAAGTTGCTCGGACTAGATCGAGCTCTGGGGAAGTATTCGGTCCATCAAGCTGCCTTTTGCATTTTTTTTGTACCATCCATTCCGCATGGACTGTCGGTTGGCATGTGCATTTTGTAGGGATAAATGATTGAAATGGATTGATTCAATCTGACACAGAAGAGCTCGATGCGTGGACCGATCTGTATTTTGTATGGAAGAAGGGGGGAACGTGATGGCCCTAGTTGCACCTGTTCTGTTGTTTGTTGCATGTATAAATGCATGCAAGCCTTGATCGATACACCTTTAAAACTGACTCGATTTGTACCGCATCGTATCCAAACTCATCGTGGCAGTAAATTTGGGTATAAATTCAAGTTTGGGCAATGAGCAGATGGTCAAAGAGCAACGTTTGGGTAAAAAAAAAGGCTTACTGTAGGAAAGGCAAACGGCGGATGATTATGATGAGGAAAAGGGTGCAAACTGGCCATCAGTTGAAAATGAACAAGAAAAATAACTAGAGAAAATATGAGAAAATAAACTCAAAAGTAAGAGTGAAAACTCAAAACTACACATTGCACTAGATATTGCGTATAGCCAGCAAAGCTACAGAGTATTTTATTTTAGTTTTTTTTGAGTTATACACTCAAATATACCCTAATTAAATCTAGTTCTAGGCGACACACAGTGATTTAAAAAAAAAGAACAGGCATCGGCCATTTTTTTTTATGAACCAACAACAGTGATTGCATAAACTTTGAATTTAAAAGCTTAAATTATAATTATATAGAAATGAATTTAGATGAATTGTAATTTTTTAAAGCAATGTTCGAATGTAGAAACTTTACCGCAGTGCTCTCTAAGTCACGGCATAGAACTAGGCATAGAAAAAACTGGAATAGAAACTGAACTTAGACCTTATCTTAGTAGATCGAATTGAATGTATCACAACTCACCACTTGAATTTAATAAGTCGTAAATTGTTTGCATGAAGTGGAGATAGTGGTTCAATGTCTGCATACGAACCAGACTAGTAGTACCAGTCTGTGATGCACGATTGCATAATGCGGCAGTGACTTTATGAAAGATCAACATCAATCATTCAAAATAAAAAGCTTAATGAATATCAACCAAGAAAAGGAGATGAAAAATAGGTTTCAAAACGCATGCAGGTCGCTTGATCAAGTTATCGACTCGACAAGTGGCTGCCTGCTAGTGTTGGCGCTGAGCTGTCAGCATGAATTAAGACATTCGATGAATCACCTCATTGTTGTCTAGAGGGCCGAGACCTCTCGCAAGCAGGGGCAGACATCCGTTGGCAATGGACAGAGGCGGCCGATGGGATGAAAGTTTACTTAACGGGCTTGGTCTCCGTGATGAGATATTTCTCATCTGACGCTTTTGGTTTCAAGCTTAGACGCGTACCCGCATGCCCATACCGAGCCAAATGGATGAACGCGCTGTTTCTCTGCTTCCTTCGAAAAGTCGAATGCTCTTCTTTCTGTCCTCAGCCGTTCCACTCTGCCTCTTTTTACGCTCGACCACCCTTCCTTCATTTACGTACCAATTGTCTCCATCTCGATATACTTCACCCCTTTTGTTGCGTCCATATTATCTCCCCACTCTCTCCCCCGTTTCATCTCCACTGTCCTTATCGCACTCCCCCCATTCTATCTTTTTCACAACGTGTTTGTCCAATCACTCAAGAAGAACGGGAGCCTCTGTGGGCCTTTGAGCCTCCAAACCCAGAAAGCCGCTTGAGGGATAGAAGGGGGGAGGGGCCTGCGCTCCCTGCTGGACGAATTCCGAGGACGGGAAGAAGGGGGGGGAGGCTTCACTTCCTTTCTGCCCCTTTCCTTCTTTGTTGTTGTCCTGTGTTGTCTCCGTTTGGGTCTTCTGAAGTTCTGTTGCTGCAGTCAGTTGGGTTCATGAGAGATGAAGATCCTTTCTCTGCTCTCTCTGTTTCATATGCACACACAAGTTGAAAGGTCGCTCTCTCTCTTCCACTCTTCTGTTTGTCTGTGTGCCTCTCTCTCTCTCTCTCTGTGTGTGTGTGTGTGTGTGTGTGTGTGTGTGTGCGTGTGCGTGCGTGTGTATGTGTGTGTGTGTGTGTGTGTGTGTGTGTGTGTGTCAAGGTACAGCAAAAAGTCACGTGAATATACACAAAAACAAAGAGGGAGCAGACCAGAGGGTTTGATTTACTTGCTGCCAATTTCAGAGTGACAGTGCAAAAAATGGATATTAAAAGAAACATGCAGATACAATCTGAACACCGCAGTACCGCTAGGAAACTATCATTGGTGCCTTCGCACCTTCTGTGGGATCTTCTGTCTTCCCTTCCGTCTTCTTCTGCTCCGGTTTGTATGCGAAGTCATCGATGTCGAATTGGTCCCTTGCCGTACTGTCCTCTGCCTCACACAGTCCCTCATAGTCAACCCTGTTGACCACAGAGGAGAGATACTCGAGGAAATGGGTGAGCTCACACAGCTTGGGGGGGTCGTGGAGTTGGCGGTCATGCAGAAGGTCATGTTCTGGTACTCTCCGTTGAACAGAACGCCCACGGAATACTCGTCCTTCTCTGTCTCAGCCGTCTCCTCCTGCAGTAGACAGATGAGGGATCGGAATACGCACATGAAGTTCTGTTAAATCTATTGTCAACCCATCCCGCAAGGGTGCTTAGTGATTGGTAATAAGGCGTTTCCAAACGACACTCATTCCATCATGCACTAGGTACACGCAGAAAAACGTGTTCTGGAGGAGACGGACCTTCCAGAGCTCAAAGATGAGACTGGGGGCGAATCCTGGCTGAGAGTCATAACTCTCCATCATTCTCAGGGCCTCCAGAAGAGGGGAGATGTTGATGTCGTGCCCTGGGAGCATGATGAACCTGTGCAGAGGGAAGGGGGGGGGCACAACGGGATATTCCAATTTGAATGGTTGGACAAAGGTGATGATGAGACATAGGAACAGAGTGCAAATGAAGCCAGAGGTGCATTCATGCATGGTATAGACCAGAGGCTCTGTCCGTACCCATGTAAAGACGGTGTGTAACCTACCTCTCGCTTTCTTCCGTCATTTCACTTCTGTTATCTCCTTTTTCTTTTGTTACTCTGTTCCTCTCTTTCTAGAGGCGGTCTTTCCCCGCTCGCCACTGTCTCCCACTAGCCTGGAGGAGGCAGGGAGGCAGCCCTTCAGTGTCTTGATTGAGTAGCTGTAAGTGCCAGACGGGCTGACTGAAAGGGCCGCGTGACCGCTTCTCTCAAGCAAATGTCAAAACAACCTCTTCACCATGTGATTTTCAGATGCGCTTTCTGACTGACTTCATCTTTTTGTCCTTCAGGCGATACAGGGCCTGAGCAAAACCGTCATTGCGCAGATGTGTCTCCATCTCCTTCGTGTAAGGGAAAGCGCCTGTGACCCCGGCCCTCTGTTGAAATAGAGTTCCTGCACGAAAAAATTAAATTCATTCATTTTTATATAGGGAGCGGAAACAGAATTCTGTGCGAAAATGAATGCAGGCCCTCTGTTGAAAGACAGTTCCTGCAAGGAACCAATACATATATTCCTTCAAATTGGTTCGCTCAGCATTCATGAATCAAAAAAAGGGCAAGAGAACGAAACAACGCGCCTGTCAGTTTGCAAACCGTCCAGAGGCTGTCAAGGTCACATCGATAGGAAGACAGTGCATGGTCGAAAGGAGAGAAGGTGAATCTCCAAAAAGCTACGCTGATTACATCGAATGTGCATGACCTTTTAAAGAAATTCCCAACTCACCGATGAGTTTGAAGTAAGGGTTTGACATCACGACGCTGTACGCTGGGTGTCCGAACCATCGGGCGAAGAGGAATTCACAGGCTTCCTTTGCGGCCTTCTTCACAGCCGCAAATTCCGCAGGGTCCTTCCCGGCAGGCTCCCAGGAGAGGTTCGTCGCCTGCACACACAGAATTCGTGTGTGATGATTTATTTTCGTCGAATAAACAAACGTCAGACTGCATGAGGTCACGGGAGGCAAACATCAAAAGAAATTGAGAGCACTTCATCTTTATAAGATCTTGGTTTAATACGAGGCTGCAGTGGCGGAGAGGAGAAAGAAAACAGAGAATTAATTAAGACAACAGGTTCGTGCTTACATCTTCTGCAATGAGTGTATCACCGAGGTAAGACAAGTCCCTGAAGTTGGGCTTGACTCCAAACCACTCGTGTGCCAGCTCGGCCTCTTTCTTATGGTCCTCATTCCACTGTCTGACGACTTCCAGCTGTGCAAGCTCGTCCTCCATTTTGGGATTCACTGCAGGGAGGGTGATTGAAGAGACAGCGATTTGAGTCACCGTCAGGGTTTCTCTTGCGCCTCTGTATTGACTCCATGGGGATGAAGAGAGAGAAATAAGCGAAGTTTGACTAATTGATTTTGTTTTTTTGGAAGTCCGCGAGGAAACTTGGTACAAGAAACAAAACATCTTCCAAAATCACCCCGACTGTCTGTGTGGATTTCAAACAGAGTACGCCCCTGCTTTGATCGAGAATGGCCTCTCTCTCTCTTGTGACTGACGTTTGCAACTCTTAAACTTCAGCTGAAGACCGCAGAGGCGCTCTGGCACTGTGTAGACGGGAATTGCCGGGGCCCTTCCCTGAGGGGACACGCAAAGAGAGAAGGAATGAAACAAAGCGAAACACACAAAAGAAAGGTTTGTGCTGCTTTCCTCTGGGCTCACAGTCAGCCAGGCAGGCAAGCAGGCAGGCAGAAAGACAGAAACACAGTGCAAGAGAGAAGGTTTCTGGGAAATCAGCGTGTTTGGCCAAGAGAAGCAGATCCAAAGACACACTCGAAGAGGGACAGACGGACTATGAGACTGACAGCCAGGGCGACAGACTCTCAGAGAGAGAGAGAGAGAGAGAGAGAGCAAGAGAGCAAGAGAGAGAGAGAGAGAGCAAGAGAGCAAGAGAGCAAGAGAGCAAGAGAGCAAGAGAGCAAGAGAGCAAGAGAGCAAGAGAGCAAGAGAGCAAGAGAGAGACTGACAGGAAGGGCAGCCGAGGGGCTCCTGTGTTTGTCTGTCACAGGAATCTTCCCGGGGAATGGGGGCTTCAGAACGGGACTGCAGACATGCAGACCGATCGAGAGAGAAACAGGGTTGATTCAAAATAGAATGAACATTCATTTCCTTCGACTACTGGGGTCAAGCAGGGCATCCCTTAAGTACAGATGTCTGATTGTTGAGACCCAAGGAGTGGGTGGCCACAGCGACAAGTGCACTTCGCAGAGCCAACTTGCATGAGGAAGAAGCCAATTCAAAACAGAGAGGAGAGGAGAGAGGGCGCCTGCAGACAAGAGACCACCGACCTTTCTCTCAGTGTGCCGACCACCTTTTTTCCCATGTTTGCAAACAAATGAACAGATACTGACTGCTGCCTGACAAACCGCTTAACGTTGATATACCTCCAAGTCTGCTCCTTCTCAACCCAATCAGGAATCAAGAAAACTGAGACCAGGGAGACCAGGAGAACCGCAACTCTTCCCTTCTCTCCTAAAAAGACGCCTCCCTCTCTGACCTGTTCTGTTCTCCCTTCGTGAGAGTGAGGCCGGTGCCGAAGGGATAGAGACCTGAAGAAAGAAAGAAAGAAAGAAGGGAGAGAGAAGAGTGGAGGGCACAGAGTTCAAGACTAAGTGTAAGACTCGAAAAATGGCAGCGAGAAAAAGAGTAACGTACAGCTGCAGCCTCGATCGAAGGTGAATTTGCTCCTATGAGCGTGTGTATTGCACCTGCTATTCTGAATGGCCGACTCTCTCTGCTCTTTCTCTGCATGACTCAATGACCCTTTAGAGTCTTCACATTTCTCTATGGGAACAGAGTCTCGGGGTGTCTCCTTCAGAATTGATCTACAAATGATACCCAAGAAGGTTCAGACAGGCAGGAAGCCAAAATTGAAGAGAGACATGCTGCGTAATGCACCGACCTGCAGCCTGAGAAATTCCGGACTGCACCGCCCTCTCGCTCTCTGACGACCTCACATGGAGCGCATCAGCGTCGAATTTTGCAGGCAGCAGCTGCTCTTTGGTGACATATCTGCAACGCCATAGCAAAAGAGAGAATCCCCATACAGATGAGTTCTTTTGAGTGTCAGGAGACAAGGGAGATGCGGTTTATGTGTTGTGTGGGGCTCTTCGCAATCTATCCTGGGGGTGACTGTCATATCGAAAGATAGTGCAAGAAGAATGGTTGACGTCTCAGTTGACAAAATGATTCTTCTCTTTTCCCTTCGTTCTGTCGTTGTGTTCTTCTCTCTTCCTGTTTCGCCTCCAAGCTTTTGAAAATCCGACCACCCGACTAACCGAGCCCTGAGGGCCTTCCCCAAAAGAAAGTGTTCCGTCTCTCCGAGTCCGAGGAGTTTTCCTCTTCCACCGAAATCCTCCTCAGAGTTCGGGTCTCCCTCGAAGAAGTACCTGCAAAACAGAGAGGGAACAAGGCATCGCAACATCTCCTCATGTTCTAGAAAGGGGTCTTTCCGGCTCTCTTCGAGATGCTACTTTGTGCTGCCGCCCCCCCCAAACCATGTTACCTACAGGGCCGAATGGACTGGTCGGAAAAAAAAAAGTTGGAGGGAAGTGCACCGAACAGTCGGGAGAAGGCCAAGACAGGGAAGACGCGACGCTGTGAAAGGTCTAATGCTCATCCGTGGGTCTTTCTGACTGCTGGATTGTAGATCTGTCTCTTTTTTTATTCCAAGCCAGAAAAGAGGTTCACTGTACACTTTGCTCCTCACACACACATACAGAGTCTGAGAAGAAGCAAAGATCCTCGCAGACTGACAGTGGGCTCCTTGCTCCGTGTCTGCTTGCTGAGATTGCTTGGACCAGCTGTGGAGAGCCAAATGGGGGACACATTCATTTACTTTCATACAGAATTTATACATAAGTATTCTGTATGAAAGTAATGCATGCTGAGATTGCTTGGACAAGCTGTGGAGAGCCAAAAGGGGGATAAGGGGAGAAGGCAAAGTTGAAGTCACAGAGAGCATTCGTGGCAATGCCCTAAAACTCGAAGGATAGAGAGAAGAACCATCAGGGCATGTCGCGTCAAAGAGACAACAAAAACGTTCAGGAAAGCGGGGCTACGGCAAAAAGATCATCTCAATGAACAAGTATATCAGTCATTAAAAAAAGGTGGGGGGGCGAAGAAGCAACTAAGGGGTTTCGAGATGTCAAAGAGGTTGATCCTTTGTGTTGCGATGTTCTTTTTTAGCAACTTTGCATACGAAGGACTCTCGTATGTTTGTCCCCCCTCGTAGCCTCCCGCATGCATGCATGCATGCATCCCTGTCCACGGGTCCCCCTTTCGAAAAGCATTCTTACTCCCTTCCCTTCAGTTACTATGCGACTATTGTGCAGGTCAGAAGGGCTTTTTCCCTGCTCTCTTCCCTCACCGTTCTCTTCGGTGCTTCTTCCTCTTCTCCCTCCGCCCGAGGTCCTCCCTTGGG
Organism: Chromera velia; assembly: GCA_018398765.1. Taxonomy (NCBI): domain Eukaryota; family Chromeraceae; genus Chromera; species Chromera velia. Next base: position 19,113 of record JAHBMJ010001315.1, read on the forward strand.
AAGAGAGATCAGACGCTGGCACTCCACAGTGCAGCTCTCGTGAGCGACCAGAGACTCAACGTCCTCGGAGGGCAGCTCAGACGCCACCGACAGAGACACACACGCACCCAAAAGGGACAGAAGGCAAACACCTGCAGGAATGTCATCAAACATGTGTATGTGGACCGTCTCGACTTGATCCCCCTCCTTCTGACTCAGTCTCTTTCTTCCAATTTGAAGGTGCATGTACAAGCAGTACTGTCCAAGAGGACCATCGCTGGCCTACCTGCTCGGACCATAGCGACAGAGCCAAGACACCTCACGGAGATATGCCAGACACGTGAGAGGAAGTGAAGGCTGCTTCACCAGACCGAAAAAATGAGGGAAAGGAGACGAAGAAGCAAAAAGATCCGCCTATCAGGTGGCTCTGTACGAATGGAGAGACTGACAGACAGTGGGACAAATTTTGATGGGCAAAACTTCTGTATATACAATTCCTATCGAGTCCTTCCACGTCACTCAATTGACTCTTCTAGTGACATGATCTGAATTGCTGTTCATCATCCGTGATCGATTATTTTGAAACGTTTCAGCATGCATGGATCGAAGCTGTATATGCATGCATTTCTCCTTAAAAAAAAAAAAAAAACAGATCGAAGCATATACGCGCTTTTTGCGCGCGCTCTGGCATGCTCTCGCGTTTTCCCCGTGCGCCATGAGACCGACGGATTCGAGATCAACGGATCCCGTTTTGCTCCTGCATGGCATCTCCTGGCAATGTTGCTTCAAAGCAAGGACTACACATCTGGAAAACAGGTGCATCAACCGCTTTTGGAGCTTTGAAAACAACCTCGCCCTTTTAGTTTTTCCTTCCCTGTCTGTGAGATGTCGATTGGTGCAGAGAAGCTGAAGGGTTTGAAGGAGACGGCAGAGGGGGCCGGGATCCCCTCTCCGTTGGTGGAGAAGATGTGTGACTTCCTCAGAATGACTCAGAGGGCAGATCTGATAGAAAAGCTCGAGACACTCGTCCAAGGTGCACAGAAAGACCGGGCTCCCCTCAAGGCAGAGCTGGAAAAGTATTATTCCCAACGTCTCCAGTTTGGCACGGTCAGCGTCTCTCTCGTCCTGCAGCCTTACCCTAGCTCTGTGGTCCATCCAGCCGTGCACCCGAGCCCTCTGTGTTGCACTTGAATGCAGGCCGGTCTCCGAGGCGAGATGGGTCCGGGCTTCAACAGGATGAACGACGTGGTCGTCAGACAGGCGGCGCAGGTGAGGGAGAGACATGGCGGGAAACGTGTGTGTCCACGGAGGGGGCACCAGACGGGAGGAGAGGGGAAAAGCAATAGTGAAGGGAATGAGTGATGGCGGAAGGTTCAAAGTGGGGACTGAGAAGAAGAGGTGCGGGCATTTGTTGAAATTTGTACGGGAGAGCGGGGGAAGTGGGTTCTGGCTCCTTTGCCCCTGTATGTTTGTGCGTTCACATTTCTCCGTCCATTGTTGTGTTTTCTGCCTGCCTGCCTGCCTGCCTGCCAGGGTCTCTGTGCTTACCTGATTGACCTGGAGGGATCGGAGGTTCTGAAGAAGAAGAGAGTTGTCGTGGGGTTCGATGCTCGGTACAACTCCCAAAAGTCAGTCAGCGTCTCTGTCTGTCAGAGAATTGCGTGGGGTATTAGACTAGAATTTCACATGGCTTAGTCTGTCTCGAGTTCTTTGGAAAAAATTCTGCAAACTGCATTCCTTCAGTTGAGAGAGCAAGCATGTGTCCTTCCGTCAATCAACAAAACAGACAAAGACAGTCTTTCTGTTCTCGTTTCTCCTCGGTTTGCTGTTTTCTTCCTTTCTCCTACTCTAGTCCAATGCCTTCTTCTCGATCCTGAGTTGCGTGAGATGTGCTTCAGCAAAGGGCTTGCCCTTCCTTGCTCCGATTCCTTCTCGGCAGGTTTGCCCACCTTACTGCTGCCGTCTTTGCCTCCCGTGGAGTGCGTGCGTACCTGTTCGGAGACATCAGCGCTACCCCTCTGGTGGTCAGTCTGTGTCTGTCCGCATCTCCGCTGCTTTCAAGCCCTGTCACTTTTTTTTTTGACGACCCTCAAGTCCGGTTGTGCCCCTGTGGTTTTGTCTTGAAGAGGAGGACAGATTCTCTTTTCTGTTCTGTTTCTTCGACCCCTCCCGTTTGTTGTCTTTGTGTCAACCGCATCAAACCTCGATCGATAAACTCTTCATCAGGAGTGTCCTTTGTTCAATGAGTGTGTCCAACCCTGTTTGGCCAGCTAGCTGAACCACATTTGACGCACTTCTTCCGCACACATGCGCACCCGAATCAAATTTAAAGCTTGACCAGATTCGTTTGGCGTCTCCTTCAAGTTGCTGTTCTTGACTGACTGCCTGTATGCCCGTCTGGTTCATTGCATGCAGCCATTCACGGTCAGAAAGCTCGGCTGTGCGGCCGGGGTGATGGTGACGGCATCTCACAACCCGAAGAATGACAACGGTCGGGCCAGTCTCTCTCAGCATCTCTGTTTCTTTGTCTGTCTGTCCACCCCTACCCTCTCATATGTTCAGCTCCATTTGTCTCTCACCCCTTTGCTTCTCTCCGTCCGTCTGCCTCCTTCCTTCCTTGGAGTGAAAGACAGAGTGTGGAAGCACAGCTTTTATATTTCAGATTCCCGACGTGTCGACTTGTTTAGTCTCTTTGCGGTCTCCATGCTGAATGTGTGAGTGTGCATTCGCCCTGCAGGCTACAAGGTGTACGCAGGGAACGGGGCACAGGTGGGCAGAGGAGGGGAAAGGCGAGAGGGGAAAAGGGAAAGAGAAAGTGAGAGAGATGCATTGCAAGGTCCTCCAATCTGTTTCACCACCTCTTGATGCTTCGTCTATGATGAATGAAAAGATTTCCTGCTCAAGTGAATTGCCTGAAAGAGTGAGGCTTCGGATGGGCTTCTCGATCGATCAATCAGAGTGCATTCACACTTTGTGAGTGTGATGTTCTCTGACTTGTTGAATCCTGCCTCCACCTCCTCCATCTCTCTCTCCGTCTGTCTGTCTGCCTCCAAGCGTCGGTGAGTGACTCTGTGTGCTTTGCTCCCTGATCTCTACTCCTTCCCCGCTTTCCCTGCGCAACACTACGTATCTCCTCTCCCCTCCCCTGTATGACAGATCATTCCCCCGACAGACGAGGACATCGCTACATCTATCCTGAAAAACTTGGTCAGTCTGGTTCTTTCTACTTTGGCTCGAGCAAACTCAAATGTGTCGAGGGGAGGAGAGGACACAACGCCAGGAGAGGATAAGCAGGAACAGGGAGGCGGAAAATAAGGAAGGCTGGTGTGTGTTCGACTAGAGGAAAGAGAAGGAGGGAAAACTGTCTGGCGCTCAGGAAAGATGTCCCTGCAGACACAGTAAAGTGTGCGGGTGAGCAGTCGCATGTCATGTCGGCATGTGTTGGTGTTTTGGAGTTCGAGTCCATCAGTGACTCTCCAGTTTTTGCGTGCGTCATTTCAGCTCCTCTCTTTTTGTTTCCTCCTTTCCTTTCCCTTCAGGAGCCGTGGGACGGTGTGTCGGCTCTTCTGAGTCCCGAGACAGGGCTCTTGAAGGATCCAAGTGAGAAGAGCGAAGAGGTGCTGCAGAGCATGTGGGACGCCTACACAGAGACCATCTCAAAGGAATTGTGCACAAAAAAGTCAGCCGGGTGATGCAAACGTGTCAGTACGATGATGGCTCTCCTGTGGGTCTCTCGTCTCTCTCTTTCTCACTCTCGGTGTGTGTGTGTGTGTGTGTGTGTGTGTGTGTGAGTGTGGTGGGACGAGAGGCGTGCAAAACTGAAAGGGGAGGTCTGAGTCTCTTGCAAAGGAGCTGTGAGCCCAGTTTCCCAAAAGGGTAACGAAGAAAGCCAGAAAGACGTAATGGGAGGTCGATGTAGAGAAAGAGGAAAAGAATGCCTGAAGCCTGTGCGACATTAAGCAGGCGGACAAGAAGAGCGAGAAAGGAAGGAAAGGGGCACAAACGGAACAGAGCTGCTGTTGACGGAAAGGGGCAGAGCTGCTGTTGACGGGAAAGGGCAGAGCTGCTGTTGACGGAAAGCAAGCAAGGAGTGGGGGTGCATGTGACCGGGAGTGCCCGTCATTCCTTCTCTGCGCCTGCATGTCTTCCATGGAATTTCATGCTGCACGGTGCAGGGCGTTGACGAGCCAAAGCACCTTGAAGATCGTGTACACGGCAATGCACGGTGTGGGGTGTGAGTTTGTGAAGAGGACCGTTGAGGCTTTCGGTTTTTCGCTGGACAGGCTTCTCCTTGGTCAGTCTTCTTTTTCTGGATGCTCTTCAGTGCAGGTTAACTTGAAGTGCCTTTTCATCAAATAAGAGAGAATATGAATGGAAATGACAACCCGCAATTCATGGTACGTGCCTTTTCTTTTTTGAATGGGGCGGGGGCTTGGAATATTAGTTGTCGGGCTTCGGTCGTCTGCACATATTGCTGCTAGAATGCTTTGTGACTGCCTTGCTGCATATGCCTGGGAATAGATCTCTCTTTTCCTCTCTCTTTTTTCTGCAAAAACAAAGTGTGCTGTCTGCTTTAGTGTCCGGGTGTGCCCTAAGTTGAAATTTTGCTCATTGCTGTATGCATGTGTCCGCAAAGCTGTATCTATTGGCCTATTGGCCAAAGCCAAAGTGCATGTCGCACATCTGCTACCCCGTCTGGTGATTGTCTGTGCATGCTGAATTAATTGCAGTGAGTGAACAGTGCACACCGGACCCGGAGTTCCCTACGGTCAGCCGGGGGG
>JAHBMJ010001316.1:0-16362 GCA_018398765.1 Chromera velia
ACGCATGGATGGTTTCGCGATTTGCGCGCGGGCGTGCCTGGAGGGGCCGGTGCCATGCATGCAGGTTTTTTTTTTTTTGCGCCCGGGCCGGGCCCGGGCGTAATATATGGGACTCCAGAATGGCTCAGAGTACTCCAGATCTTGGCCGTCCATCCAGATTTCTGTGGCATATATATAATGAAACTCGATCGAAGCTTAGTGGCCCGGAGGAGTTCAATGGATTGAATTGAAACAGATGCAGCAATTACGGATTCACCCTTGCGCTCTTGTACACTCTTCATTTTGCTGAAACCATCGTGGCACTTTCAAGCTTTCTTTCAGTTTCCCCGAAGAGTGAGCGTCCTGTGAAACCTTTCACCCCGTCTCCTTGTCTGTAGTCACCGCCTTTGAGGGGTCGATCGGCAGGATGGAAGGAGTTTACCAGAGAGAGTATAGGAGGACCAGCAAGCCCAGGGGGTCCTTCCTCGAACAAGACCTTAGACGTGCCGAGTTCCTCAAGAGGCAGCAGAGGGACCGACAGGACATTCTCAATCAAATGAGAGACATTGCAGGAACGCTTGCACTTGCAGACCCTGCCACTGCCGGTGCAGCAGAGAGAGCTAACAGAGCAGCAGATGAGACAGAGCTTGAGATCATCCGAGAGGACGACAATGACATGGACGTGGAGGAGGAAGAGGTTGACGATACCCCCCGGGGGCACTCCCCTGTTCCCATGGGGGCAGAAGAACAGGGGGAACCGGACCCCGAAGGAGACGGAGAGACCATGGCTGCTGCTGCAAAGAAGAAAAAGCAGAAAGCCATTCGAAGATTCAAGGCATCCCAGAAAGCACATGCCTATTTCGCAGACCAGTTGGTCATCCCTGATGTCCTCATAGACACCCCCAGGGATCTCTGTGCCAATTGGCTTGTCAGTGCAAGGCCAGAGGGAAACCGAGCGATTGTGATTGCCTCGAAAGGTTTTGCGACCTGTCGATGGAAGAACGGACGGTTTCGCGAACATTTTGCAGCCAGTGGTCTGCCTAAGGGCACTACCATGCTTGATTGTGCATTTGATGAGGGTCAGGGTGTGTTTTGGATTCTTGACTGTTTGATTTGGAACAATTGTATGATGGTGAATGCATCTGCCGAGACCCGTTTCTTCTTCCTCGCCTCTCGGTGTGAAGAGGCAGGGGACACTCTGTCCGACTCCTGGGCTTCACAGAAGTATGCGATGAAGCCAGTGAAGTATCACCCCTGTACTCTGCACAACGCGTTGGAGTTATACTACGAGGAGAGCCTGAACGAGGGATACGTGAAGGACTCGTTGATGTTCATCCACAAGGAGGCCAGGTACATTCCTGGCTGGAATCCTCTGTATTTGAACTTCAGAGACCGACATTTGTCTCGGTATAACGTCGACACGCTCGATGTGGAGGGATCATCTATCCCTGAGATGCAGCAGAGTGTGTTAGAGTTCAGAAGGAAGGGGGTGTTGAGGACTCTTGACCGTGTGGTTGTGGGACATGTGGACGAGGCGACAAAGAAGGCACACAGATTGCACAGAGGTGCGTTGGTGCGGTGTGAGATTGGGGGGGTTGATTTGGAAACGAGGAGGCTGTTGAACGTGCGCATCCTCGGGAAAGCCTCCTGGTCCCGCGCGCATGCCGAGCCCCTCAGCCGAATTTTGATGCAGGCAATGCAGAGAGAGGGGTTTCTGCAGCAGGCAAAGAAGTCTAGTGAGGGGAGTGTGGATGTTGAGCAGTCTGAGCGTCCCCCAGGGTTGTTGGTGACATTCCAGTCGATTCTAGACTCCATCGCGATGGAGGACGCAGGGGCAGGGGAAATGAGTGTCGAGGCTGAGGGGGGCGGGGGGGCAGAGAGAGAAGAGGGCCACTGTAGTGCTCTGGAGGGGGCTGCAGAGACTGCAGAGACGGTGGCAGAGGGGATGCATGTGGAGTCTGATGGGCATGGAGATGCGGAGGGGGAAGGGGAAGAGAGAGCGGCGTGAGCGTAAAGAGAAGCTGGGCGAATGTATGACTGTTACCAGACTATACTCATCACTAAGCCCCGCACTTCATAAAGAAAAAAAGAAAAAAAAGTTTATTATTATTTTTTTAATTAAATTGAATTGAATTACTCCGGGTCAACCTGGAGGGGTTCGGACTGGTCTCCGGAACAACAAGTCTTGACTTTTCCTGGGCTTTATATTAAGTTTGGGCTCTGTCATTCTTCTAGCTACTCCAATTAATCGATTCCTGAGTGAAGTGCAATGAGTCTTTTCCTAGGTCTTTTCATATGCAGCTAGATTGGCTTAGTGATGTCTGCATACACACTAACATTATAATATATGCCTACATTGCCTAGGTATATACATTGTAGCTAGGCTTCGGCCTGGGCTCCTACCCCCTAGCATGCCGGCACTTATTTGCCGGGACTCCAACTTTATGCAACAGCGTTGCATAACCCCCCCCCCTTGCCCCTGAGCTGCCCCTCCCCCCCCAAAGCTAGCCCCAAAGCCGTCAGTTTACCGGTTGCATAAGACGGCGGCACGTACGTAGTGTGAAACGTAATCAGAGCTAGCACGAGGCTCAGATAACAGATTAGAAGGTCTGTTCCTAGAAGCATTCCCTAGAAGTCCTACTTCAAAGTCCGGTTCTCCTGATAGTCAATCTGAATGCCATGAATACAAGCCATCCTGAAGCTATATCGATTGGAGTGGCTACGGGTGCATGCGCTTCCGCTCGGTCCCGCGAGGCAGGCTCATACGTTCTTTCAACGTCACCGACCGGCCCACGCAAACGCTTAGAGGCGGCGCGGCTACGAGCATTCACGTCATACATACCCGTCCTCCCAAGGCGTGTATCCACACATGATCTCAGATCTCGTACTCAATTTTGATCGCTTCATTCCTCCTTGATGCTCTTTCCTTTCTCCCTCGTATCAGATTCGAATCACACAAGAAGTCGGTATGCAACGACCGACACGGGTTGTCGGACACTACCACAAGCGTGTGCATGGAGTGCCAACCATTCATCTTGAACATCGCTATCTTAAGTAAACGAGAACGGGATGACAGCGCGTGCAAGCGATCAGTCACCACAAGAAGCTTCATGAATCTGTCACTGCATATGAGCTTATGTAGAGATCGCTCCATAGCTAGTCATACACTTTCACTCATCATCCATCCACTCACTCTGCAAACAATAAATGACGACACCACAGGCACTCAAGAGGCGGTGTCTACGCAGTGGAGCTCTCCTCCCGCAAAGTGGTTCTGGTCGGCATGCATCAGGGAGAAACTTTTAAGCACCAGAAACCCTTTTGCAGTTGGAAGAGATAAAGAGATCCTACGAATGCACATGCCAACTCGCTTCCGAGAGAAGGTACGCAAGAACACACAGAGAGAGATCAAATATGCATGAGAAGATAAGAATCAAGACACAGAGAAAAGAATCTGTATCGAGATGCATTAAAAGAAGAATAAAGATAGATAGAAAAAAATATGAGAGGAGGTGTCCTCGAGTCATTCCATTCCGCGTCAGTGTGTCAGTGCGTCAATCAGTGTGTCAGTGCATTAATCAATGTACACTTCTCCCTCCTCATGGAAGAAGTGCGTTAGTAACTTCTCAAGCTGTTGTTTTTATTTCCTTTTCCTTCTTTCTCTTTCCACTTTTCCCTTGTTTTCATTCCTTCTTGTTCCACCTTTTGTTCGCTAAGCCTTTCATTTCTTCTTCTTCTTCCCTTCATTCTCTTTCTTTCATTCATTCATTCATTCAATCATTCTTTCATTTACTCTTTCCTTCTTTTCTTTCTTTCCTTTTCTTTCTTTCTTTCTTTCTTTCTTTCTTTTTCTAAGCAGCAAGGTGCAAAGAAGTCAAGGAAAAGGGTGAGGAAGGATGGATTGACGAGAGCAAAGCAGATGACAAGAGCAACACAAAGAGAAAGAGACAAAGTTTAACATGAATATTCCCATGACACCCTTGTTTCTTTCCCCATTTCCTTCTTCATCATCGAATTCTACGGAGCTCCTTGAAGGCCTTGATCGCGTCTTTCACGTTCTTAAGGTTCTCAGGCGGCTCCCAAGTTGCTTCAGTCTCCGAGTATCCCTTCCAAACCACATGATACTCCAGCGTCCTCTCTTTCCCTTGCATATCAACGACCCTATCAACCTCCCACTCCGCCTTCTCGAATCTTGGCAAGAGAACACGGGGTGGAGGGTCTTTGGGGGAGACAGGGTACGCCTTCATGTAAGAGATGTGGACAACTGAATACTTCTTGACTCCAGCGATGAACATGAGTTTATAACTCACCTCCCCCACCTTCTTGTCAATCTCGAACGGCCCATACCAAATGTGACTCAGCTTGGCTTTCCATTTGAAAAGAAGACGTTCACTCTCAAAAAAGTTTTGGTGCACTAGCGCCCAGTCTCCTGGAACGAAAGTCGCTTCCCTTCTCTTCTGGTCGGCCTTCCTCTTTGCCTCTTCGTTCGCTCTCTCAAGTCGCTCCTTCACCTCTTCAAGGAGGGCCTGACAGCGCAGATGAAAGTCTTCCGCTGCCGTCGCTGTGCATCCTGCAACCAGTAGAGACGGGAAAAACCTTGCCTCAAAGCCGTAAAGAACTGTATGCGGTGTTACCTTCAAACCCGAGTGCGTACTTGAGATGCACGCAAACTCAAGCAATGGCAGAAGCTTAGGCCATTCGAATTGATGATCTCCATAAAAACATCACAACATTGTCTCTAGCGTTCGGTTATAAATCTCGCTCTGCCCATCCGTCTGAGGATACCCGGATGATGACATCATCAAGCGGGTCCCTGCCAGTTTGTGCAGTCCTCTCCAGAACTCCGCCATCCACCTTGGGTCTCGATCTGACACAATCTCCAACAGGAGACCGTGGGAGCAGACAATGTGATCATAAAAAAGGTACGCTGCTCCTTCTGCAGTGATCGTCGTCGCACACGGAATCCAGTGCGGTCTCTTGGACAAACGATCAACCATAGTCAGAACTGAGTCCACCCACTTACCTTGAAAGTATATACATGGGAGGGCACAGACAAAACCCATCGAGACCAAATCGTAAGGCCAAGCAGGAACAGGCAGGAGGGCTTCTGATTTGCCTACTTGTTCCAGAGGCACGCATCGCAGCGAGGAACATAGGCGGCGACTGAAGAGAACATATTTAGCCAGTAGAAGTCTTCAATCAGTCGCAGGTAGGTCTTCTCAATCGCCAAATGTCCCGCGCCTGGGATGTCGTGGCACTCAAAGATCAGAGTTCTCTGCAATTTCTTCGTAGGGATGGCTAACCTGTTCTTGTAGTAGAAAAGTCCGTCTCTCATCTCCATATGTGACAGTCAAAAGCGCAAGAAAGGCGGCGGCTCCTCTCGCTTCTGTCCCTTAGCACGCGGAGACAGAAAAAACAGGGCATCTCGAAAGAATTTGTCTTCTTAGTAACCATCTCTGACTTTCTGGAGAAACTCTTCATCTGAAAGGAGGCTGCTGCTCGTCTGCAAACAAATTTCACAACCCATCACTGCGTATGCTTTCTCTGAAGGGGGGCGCCAGGATAAGGCGTCGGTGAGTGTGTTCTTTACACCTGGGAGGTACTTTAGTTTCATTCCCAGCTCCTGCAAGAAAGACATCCATCTCCTCATTCGTCCTCAAACCTCTGCGTAAGATGCTGTCAAGTCGAATGTCTTAAGGCTCTCATGGTCCGTCCACACTGTCGTCGTCTCATTGACGTACGAGCGCCAGTGTTTGAGGAGAAAGATGGCAGCAAGCAACTCCTTCTCTCTGATGGGATAGTTTCTCTCCTCCTTCGTCAGCGTTCTCGATGTGAAGGCCACCGGACGGAGCCAACCAATATACGGGTCCTGCTGCATTAATGCACCTCCGAGTGCATTCCTCTGCTCAGACACGTCCCCAAAGATCTTAAATGGGTGTTTAAGATCAGGGATGTACAGGGAGGTGATGTTGATAATCGCCTCCTTCAGTGAGCAGAAGGATGTCTTCATCTCCTCCATCCATGTGAACTTCATTCCCTTCTTTAACGCCTTCGTCAGGGGCTGCGCGATCGATATAAAACCTCTCACAAACTTCCGAACCCAATTGGCTGCCCCGAGAAAGATTTGCAGCTCGTGTAGGTCCTTTGGATCCGGCCAGTCTCGGATTAGCTCGAGTTTCAGGCGTTTGGGCATGATGCCCTTCGCGTCGATGACAAACCCCAGGAAGTGGGTGCTGTTAGTGAAGAACTCACACTTTTTGATCTTGACGTAGAGATTGTTTGCTCTCAAGAGATCCAGTACCCACTTGACATCCTTCACATGCTGTGCCAGTGTCCGGCTGTATACAAGGATGTCATCGATGAAGATGATGACACACCGGCCCAGTGCAGGTCGCATCGTAAGCGTAATCAGTCGTATGCTTGCGGGCGGTGCATTTGAGACCCCGAATGGCATCACCAGCCACTTAAACGTTCCCCACCTGGTGACGAAAGCCGTCTTGTAGCTGTCTCCCATTGCAATGCGGAGCTGGTGGAAAAATTGACGCAAATCCAGCTTCGTAAACCATCTCTTTCCAAAGAGGGTCTCTATCAGCTCCTCTGCATGCGGGAGTGGGAATGTGTCCTTCACCGTCACCTTGTTGAGAGGCCTGTAGTCGATCACCATGTGGAAGGTGCCATCCTTCTTCTTCACAAAGAATGCCGGCGCACCAAAGGGGGACGTCGAAGGACGAATGAACCCCCTGTCCACATAGTCTTTCAACTGCTTCTTCATCTCTTCCAACTCTACATAGGAGAGGCGATACGGAGGCTTCGCAGGAGGCCAAGCCCCTGGCTCCAGTTCGATCTTGAAGTCCAGGTCTCCCCTCCTGAGTGGGAGCTTTGGAATCTCATTCGGAAACAACTCTTTGTTCTCCTTTAAGATCTCCCTTGCTGCAGGGTGCAGAGAGAGAGATGCCATCACTTTTTTGTATTCATAAAAGGGGGGCTTCCTTTCCTGTATCCTCTCCTTAGTTCTTGGGTCGACTTCCTAGGTCGACTTTGACCTCTCCCACCTCCTCTCTCCTTTCTTTCTCAACCTCCGTTTCTTCCTCCTCTCTCTCAATTCTTTCCAATCTGCAGAGAAAGAAAGATGCTCCTTTTCTCACTTCTCTCGTGGCCTCTCTAACAGTTATGGGTCCATCTATCCGAGAACTCTTCTTCTCAGGAGTGGTATCCCCTCGAAGGAGGATCCTCTTTCCTTCGAAGTCGAACCACAATTTCTTCATTTTCGGACAAAAAACAGGATCACGGTCTTCACACCACCACATCCCAAGAAACAAATCATATTTTTTGAGATCGGTGAGAGTGAAGCTGACCTGATCCTCGTATTTGTCAATCTTCGGTCGACACCCATCCGTGGGAACGTACTCGGACACCTGGTGAGACGGGTCCCCTGCAAGTGCTCCCTCGCAATCAGTCGGCCTCCCAATCCTGCCGACAGGAAGGCTATGCGAATGAGTAAAGGAAGCAGATATGTAATTCTCATCTGCTCCCGGGTCAAACAGGATCGTGACAGGGGTGCTGTTCACCATCCCGCGAAGGCGCATCAAAACGGATCGACGTCTGCCATCACCTGGGCATCGGGATGGACGCTGTTCGCACCTGCCTGCCGGTCCTTTCTGTGCTGCCGTGCTGTTCACGGTTCTTGTCTGCTGTAGAGGAATAGAGGAAAAAGAGGTTGGTGCAGCGTATTCATTCTTGAAAGGAACGGAGGCAACTGGGTCGACTGACCGGGGAAGCTAAGTACCTGGCGGCCTTTGAGGGCCGTCACTTTCCCTCAGAGCCTCTCTCTGAAAGAGTGTTACGGTTGACCTCAAGTGGTCGGTCTCATGCGTTTCCCCGTTTCTGGACTCCGGTAAGTGTTGGGGGAACAAGTGCATACGGTTACAGTGGAGAACGTTGCGTCCTCTCCCATGGGTGACCCATGCATTGTCCTCTCTCTCCCCCATTGCCCTCACTAGGCTCTCGCCATGTCTTCGAGCATCATCTCTCAAATCCGTATCCCTCTCTCTCTCCTCATCCTTGTCTTCCCAATGCTCATCCTTATACTCATCCTCTTCAGCTTCGAGACAGGCGGGACGCACACCTGGCCGTCTCCATGGAGGCCGCTGCCCCGAATTTCGGCTCTGACCATAGGGAGGCTGGCGTCGCCCCTGCCCGTTCTATCGTTGATTGTACCCCCCCCACTGCCTGCAAGGAGGATACTGCTGCTGCTGCTGACTTTTTTAGTTATCCCGGGGTGGAGGGACCCCATACTGTTAGTTTTGAATCATTTGCCTCTCTCCACCCCTTCTCCAATCATTCCTCCTGCCGCCACTGGGCTGGCTGCTGCGTGGGCCCGGGCAGTCGGACTGAATGTGCCCCCTCTCTTTGCACAAGTAACAACGGCCTTCTCTTCTCAGTTGCTGCTTCTCGGCTCGAGAGAGAGCACTCAGGTCCATGGGGACTGGTTCTCCATTCTTCTTTTGCCCCCCATTTGACTGCCTATGGTTCCAATAGTTTCCTCTATTCCCCCCCGCAACTCTCTTCTCTGCTTTCAGTGCTTCTGTGATCAGCTTCGGCAATGTGTCTGGTTTGGGGTGAACCCGTCCAATCTTATCGGACACCGCTTTAGGGAGACCTGCCTTGTAGTCGTACATCAAATCTGTCTGAGTCACATCCGTCAACCGGCGCGCGATCCCCCTGAACTCGTCCGTGTAATCTTATACCCCCTTTTTTGCACAGATCTGTCTAATCTCAGATCGGAGGGTTTTCTGGACGTTGGAGTCTGGGAAGCTGCGGTACAACGCCTCCTTCAGTCCTTCCAACGATGTGATGGGGATTCTTTCTGCCCTGGCCTCCTCTGCCAGCTTCACCTAGAGGGTCGGCGAGAGATAGGTCACTGTGATGGGGGCCTGCTCCTCTGGAGGGGTCTTCGTGATGTAGTACAGGTTCTGCCATAAGGCAATCCAAGTGTCCACATCCTCGGCCTTTTCCAAAAAGATTTTGGGCTTCTTAGGCTTCACACTGGGAGGCGGAGAGGGACGCAAAACATCGCCAGAATGGCTCTGGAAGGAAGACTGAGCAAGAGAACTCTGATGTCCTAACTGAGCTTTCAACTCAGCAATTTCCTGCTATTGGTGTTCCGCAATCACCGACAGCTGCTGCACTTGGTTCAAAAGCTGCTCAAACTGTTCCTGGAGTGCAGCCTGGGCCTGGGGATTTCCTACCAGGTCCATCTCTCACAATCTCTCAACCTCAGTCTGTCAACATGTTGAAACACTTCAATCTGCGCTTCTGACTCCACTCAGAAGCTTCTTGGCCCGTGCTGAACGAGGCCCTGCTAGCATATGAAACGTAATCATAGCTAGTACGAGGCTCAGATAACAGATTAGAAGGTCTGTTCCTAGAAGCGTTCCCTAGAAGTCCTACTTCAAAGTCCGGTTCTCCTGATAGTCAATCTGAATGCCATGAACACAAGCCATCCTGAAGCTACTGTATATTTCATCACACTTTGCCCACTTTGAATTTTGGGGCCTCCCTGGCCCCATACTCAGGCCTCCGCATTGTCGACGAGAGCAGATTATCGAACAAAACAGAGAAAGAGTTGGTCATCTTCGATTGGAGCGAGTCAAACAATTTAAAGACTCCGTCTTTCTTCCAACGCTAAAATTAGGGCCGTGATGGGTCCCTCATCCGGAAATATACTTCTGCACTGCCTCACTGCCGCGATGGCTGCCTTCACACTTTCAGCAGCCATGGAGACGGAAGGGAGCGGACACGAATTTTTTTCAAAAAATAAACTGGCAAACAGGAAACTGCTGGTGCACTAGCTATAGTTGAAGTCTGAAGATTCTGTTCTATAGAATTGATGGGAGTGGGATAGGTAAGAAATTCTCCAACTTTCAGCTCTGGAGGCCACTTGGTTGGTTCAGTCGAGTTTTCGGCGGTGAAGCGCCGCTTTGGGGGGGCAAAAAAGAACCCAGCGGGCCCCGGCATACGTAATATAAGCATAATGAATGCAGCTTTCACATACTACGGTCTACAATCACATGAAAAAACGTATGCAAAGTCGAATTGAGTTTGTAAAGCCACCTTCACATCCTCTCATCAGCAAAGAAACGAAGAAAGAACGCCTGCAGTGGGCACATGAGACATAAGCATACAATTGGGATTGGGATCGCTGTGTGTTTGTAGATGAAACACATTTCAAGATGGGAAGAAAGGAAGAAGTAAAAAAAATGTGGAGAATTAAGGGATTAGATCTTTACAGACCGTATTTGCATCACGAAGGACAAGGCTTCACATGCATTATTGCTTTCTCTACCAGCAAAGACCGCCCAACAAAGATGTTGATTTATAAAGGGGCGATAAAGGAAGTTTATACAGACTTTTTGGGCAAACTGATGAGCAAAAGGAAGGATCCGATTCATTTGATGCATGATAATGTACCAAGACATAGAGCGCGTCTGACAAAAAAGTTTTGTAAAGACAGAGGAATCATTCTCGTCGGACAGCCCCCTTATTCCCCTGATATACAACCTATAGAAAAAATGATTGCATGGCTCAAAGGGAAGGTGTATGGGTGAAACAAAGTGTATTCATCTATTGATGAATTAAAAAAAGCGGTCGAGGTAACATGGGATCAGTTTAAGGACAATCAGTCTCTCAAACTGTCCTTTGCTCGCAGCATGCCTCAGAAAATTCAACGTGTCATTGATGCAGGTGGAGGCTGGCCTTCTTCTTTAGCTTGACTGAACGACAGCTGAGCAAAGAGGCTAACAAACAAAGGGGAGAAACAGACCTATATGTGTGCTAAAACCCGTGTGTTCTACGTTCATAGTTTCTGCAAAAAATAGAAAAAAAGAATTTATACCGTATATTTCATCACACTTTGCCCACTTTGAATTTCCCATACAAAAACTAGCCTTAGGGGGGTACTTCCGGCTGACCATTCATAGGCTGTGCGGCCCGGGCGTTCATGGTAGAGCACGCATACTAGGCGGCACACTGCAGCTTCTTTGCATATAGCGTCAAATCGGCTCTACCACTGTGGCTAGGGAATAGAGACTAGGTCCAATTTGCATAATCGGTGGGGGTGGTTGCTATCCAGTACATCGACCAAGTGATCAACCTCCAGGTTCGATCTCCAGTATCCACTTTTGAACTTTTTCAGGCCCTTTTGTTGCGTCCGTTCCTCCCAAAAAAAAGCCCAAACACGTCCATACTGCTCGTAAAAGGGCAAGAGGGAAGCAGCAGGCCTTTTCCCCATGATGATGTACCCCCGCAGCTCACAACTAAGACTCCTCTTGTCTTGGTGCATGGGAACTTCAGAAGGAGAAGGAAGAGAAAAGGAAGAAACGGGCTACTGACAAACAAGCTCTTCAAGCGACCAACTGACAAGCTGTTGAATTGGAACAGAAACTATTGCTTCAAGAACTTCTATTCTACTTCTATGTTTCCCTTCTTTTAACAAGAGGGCAGAATAGGCAAAGTCACGGACAGGGCTATAATATTGTAAAGAAGACATTCGCCAGTTTGCCCAGCCATGAAACCAGCCCTGCCTACTGTCTATCTTCATCGTTCTTTATTTCAAAAAAAAATTTGACGGAATTTGGTTCTGTTATATGCACCAGGGTCTGTTTTATACTTATGGAGCCTTTGCAACGTGCAGAATCACCACTTGACATCTGAACGAAGACTCATTCCTTTGAACTCACTGATTAGGAGAGTTGTGTATATCTGATTATTGCATGCATGCAGTTTAATTTGCATGCATATGATGAAACAAGTCAAGCTCGGTCAAGCTTGTGGCCCCGCAATTGCCTGTACTCAATTTTTTGCTTGCCCGGACCACCACAAAATGGGCAAAGTGTGATGAAATTTGCTGTATATCGATTGGAGTGGCTACGGGTACACGCGCTTCCGCTCGGTCCCACGAGGCAGGCTCATACGTTCTTTCAACGCCACCAACCGGCCCATGCCAACGCTTAGAGGCGGCACGGCTATGAGCATTCATGTCACATAGTATATATGATAGTGTATGCTAGAATTAATGCAGCAGCGCCCAGAGGGACTACTTCTATACATAGCCCCCCCCCCCTTTTTTAGCCCCTTTATATGTAATACCATTGCATAACTTTGAAGCTATTTTGTATGAGCCTCCATACCTAACTCCATACCTAACTCCATTGCATAACTTCAAAAAACTTGAAAAAGAAAAAAGTGAGGAAGCTGAGAATGAATTCAGAGAAGCAAAAAACGAGTTATACATAGCAAGCAAGGAGAGAAGAAAGGCCATGCGAAAAGAAGCAGCAAGACAGAAATACAAAAGAATTGAAGAGATAAAGAAACTTAAGAGATCAGAGAGCCAGGAGGAGCATGGAAGATCTGGAACAAGCTAGGCAAAAAGAAAGAGGTCAGAAAGGAAAACGCGCTGACAGAGGATGAGAAAGCAAAGAGATGGGCAGAACAATGGAAGGAGAACGAGGAGGAAACAAAGGAATAGGACGAGCAACTCACCTTTACAGACAGAAAGTCAGGAAAGGTGGTAAAAGCGAGGGTGACCAACTTATATAAGACTTTTGAGGCTCTCACAGAGGCAAGAGAATGGAGGATAAGAACAGACAGTATAAGAGACTGGATGAAGAAAACAAGAAATCCAAAGAAGGCAGCAGAGAAAGATGGAATGCCTCCAGGCGTCTTAGGGGTGATGGCAAAGTCAGAGTCGGTGGTTGACTGCTACAACTGCTTGTTGAATGTGTGTGTTTGCTTTGCATGGTGGCCAAAGGGGTGGAATGATCTAGTGATTGCTGCTGTTCTAAAGCCAAGAAAACCGCAAAACGTGCAGAAAGGACACAGACCAATTCATTTGGATTCTGCAGATGCGAAGTGGGGAGAACTGGGGATCAAAGATACGGTAGAGAAAGAGGGGAGCGGGAAAAAGAATGAAGTGCAGTTTGCATATAAGAAGGGGGTGGGAACTTTGAATGCTATTTTTCTTTTGCTTCAATCGATTGTATATTTTGAGTGTCTGTATGTTTCTTTCATTGATTTTACGAGCGCGTTTGATGAAGCGAGTCATCGGATGATGGAAGTTCAACTGAGAAAGCATGGAGTGTCAGAAAAGACCATCAAGTGGGTGGCCGCATCTCTCCAGAACATTAGAGCAAGGGTGAGGGGAACGGACTGGTGGTTCAGAGAAAGCAAGGGGTCAAAGCAAGGTGGGCCGGCCGGTCCTTCTTTATTTTTTGCATATATTAACAACATGCCAGAAGAGATCAAGAAGAGAGCAAGGCTGACAGGGAGGGGGCCAGAGCTCCAGAGAGACGCAGACGGGTTGGAGGAAGACTTCCCTGTCGGCCTCTTTGCAGACGACACCTACCTGAAGTCAGCGGAGGCAGGGGAGATGGAAAGATTGCTGAGAGCTTTCAAGGAATACGTAGAGCCCCTCAGACTTCTTTTGTCAGACAAATCAAGGTTCATCAAGTTCTGCCGGTCAGAAAGGGAAAGGGAAAGAAAAGAATCTTTTGTTTTAGGAGGGAAAGAGTTAGAGCAGGCAAAGGAATACCCATATCTTAGTTTGTTGTTGACAGAAGATTGCTCAGTAGATACAATGATGAGAGAAAGAACAGTGAAAGCAAAAAGACTCTTTTTTATGCTGAAAAGTAAGATCACATCAGCAGGAGAGATTCCCCCAGCTACTTGCTTCCATTGGTTCAAACAGACAGTGTGTGCTGTATGGCTGTGAAGTGCATTCACATTCACAGGAGTCTTTGGCAGACTTCGATCGATTGCAGAGGAGGTTCATTCGATGGGTTTTCCAGTTGAGAGAGAAAGAAAGCATACACACAACCTTTTTAGAGGCAGGCTTGCTCCCCATTGACTTAGTTGTAGCTCAGAGAATGCTGTTGTGGGCACAAAAAGTTCTGAAGAAAGCAAAAAATACAGCAACAGGCCATGCGCTTGCCAAGTCAATTCAGGAGGGGGTGGACAGTGATTTGAAGGGGAGAAGACAACATCCTTTTCACTTTTTTCCTCATCTGAAGAAATGTGCTCAAACTCTTTTTCCATACAGACGAAGCAAGTTTTTTTGTATCAGGAAAGAGCCAGAAGCAGCAGGAAGACAGCCGGCATTTAAACAGAGAGACCAGATAGTAAGATGAGTTAGCGTACTACAGAGAGAATCGGTAGCAAAAAAAAAGAACGAAGTCTTTGCGGAAAGAATAGAGAGCGCAATGCAAAAGAAAAAAGAAAACGAGAGAAAAGAACTGCAAGAAAGATCACTGATGTATCCGATTCATACTGTAATATCAAACGAAAACTACTTGAATTTGTGGTTGCACAGCAAACAGACAGATGAAAGAAATAGAGAAAACGGTCTCTCAATTGAGAGAGAAAGCATCGGGTGGACCCCTGTGTGCTACAGAAAAGTTGCACCCTGGTCAGTCCACAGAAGAAGAGCAGCATTCAGGGTAGGAAAGAGGAGCCTTGAGGTTAATAAGGGGAAATTCTCTCTTGATGGAGGGAGGGGGACCCTGCTACAAGACAGAAAATGTATTGTTTGCTTTGATCTTCTTGACATCTAGGTGGTTGAAGACGAAGTGCATGTTCTGACCGAGTGTCGGACTTCCTTATATGATGCCGAAAGGGCTGTTTGCTTGCAGGCTCTTTCAGACACATGAAATGAAGGGAGGGGAGAAAGAACAGCAGGAAAGCCAAAATGGGGAGAGGGAACAAACAGGAAGACAGAAAGCTTTGCCTTGTTTTTTTTTCTTTTAATTGAGACAGATGGAAGCGTCGACAAGTTTTTGAAGGATGTTGTCACAAAACGAGCTGCCGTAAAGGAATGCCGCAAGAGAAATGCATGCAGCCTGCAAGATGTATCAAGCATCCAGCTGGACCAAGCCCACCAAATCCTTTGGTCAAATGAAAAGGAAAGAAATAAAAGACAGGCAGAGTATTCAGCAACATGGCAGCAAATGAAGCAAGCAAAGGAAGAGGGAGAAACCAAAGGGTTGAGTGACTGGAAAGTAATGAGATTGGCCTCTAATCGATCGACCATTTGTTTTGAGATGCCTCCGTTTGAAGCCTGTTTAAGCTCTGCCGGGTCGATCGGCGGGCCGCAGCATCATCAGTGAGAGTTGATTGATTGTAGTCTTTCGCATGCGATTGATAGTAATTGATTGATTATCACGTAAACAGTTTGCAGCACAGGTCTTTTTGGCCTGTGCGGGCCGGCCAGGAAGGTCCGATGCGTGTATGCGCTTTTCCTGGATGTCGCACGTCGAGCGCTCGGCATTGGGGCAGGAGGGCAATCCTCCAGACATTAATTCTATCCTATTCTATCCTATCCTATATCCCATATATATCTACATGTCGAGAGAACGCACGTTTTAAAGTACGTTTGCACCTAGGTTTCCACAGCTCGGCTTGTCCACTCTGACCAGACTAGTTGAGGAAAGCCAGAAGAGACCCTAGAAGAGACCAGACTTCTTATATATACGTATGTATGTAATAGTATGTAGTTTTACTAATGTACTAGGTAGTATATATCTGATGTACATGCATCCACGAGAAAACACTGCTTCAAAACAGTACAAAACAGGCGTGCTTCGAGAAACACATTATACACGCTGCTACGCCCTTCTACTTTCGTCTATCTTTAGTGTCTACCAGTGTTTACAATGGAATTAAACCCTTTGTCTAGCCCTTTGTGCAGCAGTAAACCGACTCTGCTCTACTATGCATCTCTCTGCGTTATGGTCGGTTATGGTTAACCAGTGCGAATTCAGCTGAAAGTACCAAATCAAGAGACCGAAGCTTAAAGGGCAGTCTGGAGCACTGAACACATTCCAGTGAGATAACTCTGCACGCTTTGCAGTTAAATGTGCGCCCTTTGCTTCACTGTAGCCTTCACATCTTTCCTCCGTACGTATACGTACGTATGAAACGCGGACAATGACGCGGAGCCCCCCCCCCGCTTTCTTTTTCTGTACAGTTAATTCGGATTCGAAGCAGCGAGCCTCACAAAAGGAAGGAGCCTCGCTCTGAGAGCTCGTGGAATCAGCAGCAGCTGTGTCTGAATAGGGCAACAGGGTCGTACGGGGACCGCCACTTGCCTGCCTGCCGCCTGTCCACCCATGCAGCTCCTTTAATTTCTGGAAGGGCAATGCAGTCTAGGGTGACACTGCTGCAATGCCTCTCTCCCTCCCTCCCTCCGTCGGCATGCAGTGTGTTCGTTCGATCAGCCTCCAGAGCCCTCACTGCCTGCAGAGGAGCTAGGGAAACGGCGCGTCGGACTCCTCCTGCTGTGACAGGTTGGTGGGAGGGGCATGGGAGGGGCGGGCAGGGTCCGCTGGGAGG
>JAHBMJ010001316.1:16368-32652 GCA_018398765.1 Chromera velia
AGACGGGAGGGGGGAGGGCAGGGGGGGGAGCTTCACTCGAAGGAAAGGGGACATCTTCGCTTCCTTTTTCCTTTCTTTCTACCTCTTTCAATCCCCCCTCTTTCGGTTGGTCGGAGTCGTAAGCAGAGGAATACTGAGGAGGGCCATTTGCCGTGGAATTCTCAAAATGAGAAAGCAGGTGGTGGGAGGCAGAGGTCGACTGGCCTTCACAAGGACCTTCGACTCTCTCGATCGAACTAGCAGCCGCTCCCTCGTCGTCTCTTTCATGGGAGGTCTCTGCTGCAGGGTTGAAGGCAGCAGCCTCTGCTGCTGTTGCTGTTGGGTGACTCTCCCTTTCTCTTTCCTCGTCGTGAATTCGAATGTGGTTCTCATTCCTTGCATCCATAATATGGTCCACTGAAAGACCTTCTGAAGAGTAGAGCACCTCTCTTTCTGTGTCTGCAACAGCGTGCTGTGGTTCCTCAACACCGCCCTCTTCTCTTTCAAATTGGACTTCGGACCTCTCTGCCGCTAGCCCCTTCTCGTCTTCTTCTTCTTCTTCTTCTCTTCTTTCCTCTTCACCCTCTTTCTTCTCTCCCTCGTCCTTTCTTTTCTCACCCCTTTCATTTTCATCAAGGGAGTCATCGCTGTGTCCTTTTTTCGGAGGAGAAGCTGCAATGACAAAAATTTGAGGGATCCCCTGAGGTTCATCGCTTCTCTCCCTCCCCCCACCGTCTTGTGCTCCTCCTTCCATGATCATCGCGGCGTCCCCCTCACAATCCTCTCCTCTCTCTTCAAGAACGCTCTCTCGCTCTCTCTGCCCTTCCTCCTCCTCCTCTCTGTGCACATCAACCATTGCGACATCTCCATCCTCATCCTCGCCCTGTATCTCTCTTTCTTCCTTTTCACTTTCTTCTCCTGCAACCTCTATTCCAGCTGCCCTCTTCACTTCTGTACCTTCCGGCACCTGCACTCCTTCTCCCTGGGTGTCTCCCATCATCTCCACATCAGCCGAGACCTCCTGAGGCTGGGGTGAGGAGGGAGATGGAGACCCCACAGACTGAGAGACAGCCTCTGCCTCCACCTCTTCTTTCGACTCCTCTTCGATCGTCCCGAGACCCTGCCTGCTGGCAGGAGGAGGGCGGGATGACAGTGTGGCTGCTAGAGCGGCTGCGGCAGCTGGTGCATTTACAAGTCTCGGCTTGCTGTCAGAGCGCGATGGTGCTCCCCTGACGCTGCTTGCTGCGCTTGCTGGCATTGAAGGGGCCCCTGAGGGCCTCTCCCTGAGGTCAACTGAGGCTGACGGAGAGGGGGCGGCAGACCTGTTGAGGGGCTGAAAGGGGTTCAGGGACACAAACGGCGGTGCTCGTCCTTGGTGTGCATGGTAATAGAGCTCCAGTACCTTCGAGAAGTCTGTCGCGATTCTTTTGGATCGACTGCAGAGGAGAAGGGAGGGGGGAAGGGAGGAGACGGTGAGGGACCGACCTTCTGGAGATTCACCATAAGAAGGAAGGGAACAAGTCAAACGCGAAAGAAAAACCATCGCAGTCGCAGCAGCGCCTCACCATCCCAATGAGAAGACTCCCGCACAATAAGAGGAAGAGATAACATACCAAGAATAAAAAGCCTATCTGCGCTGCGGGATTCCCTCGAGACGCCTCCATGCATGTCGTGGCTTACATCTCTTCTCTGGCTCTCGTTAATCTATTCTTTTTAAAAGATGTTTTATTAAAAAGAAAGGTCTGAAATCCGGCACTGGCTTTTCACGTGCATTGGTTCTCACTCTCTGCCTCCCGTCTCTCCGTGCTAGCAACGGGCCAACCAATCGATGAAGAACCAAGCACTGAAGCGTGAACAGACCAACCAGCACACCCATCCAGCCACACACCGACCCACCCAACCATGCAGCCATCCACCCACTCAACCAATCAACCAACCAAATGAATTGAATGCTGTGAGACGGCGGAAGCCTCTCGCCATCGGAGAAGAAAATCGAAATCTGCAAGGCAAGACAGAGACAAATGACATTTGCAAGTCAGGATGTGTGATATGAGGTGACACGACAAGATTAACGTGTTGAAATAAGGAGGGGTGAAATGAGAGAGCAACAAAAAAGGGATGGACGCAAACCGAAACATGACAACAAAAAAACAAGTGAGTCATTTCTCGCCTCTCGTTGGCCCCTTCCCTGCAATCTGTCCACACACAAAAAAAAAAGATTCTGTACCCCATGATTCCCGTTCTTTCGCTCTGTATTGAATCTCTGTATGTATGTGTGTATGTATGTATGTATGCATGTATGTATTAATATGCACGCACCAACGAACCTCCTTGTCTGCCAATTCACCCAAGTCTCCCAGCTGCCCCGACGCCTCAACTTTGAATCGCGTGTACGCTGCCAGATCCCCCACAGAGATCATACTGTTCAGCCGCAGAAACGGCATCTCGAGGCGGGGAATGCTAGACCTGCAGACACACACACACACACACACACACACAGAGAGAGAGAGAGAGAGAGAGAGAGAGAGAGGAAGAACGAAAGGGAAATGGCACAGGGAGGCATCCAGGGCGAAAGTAAACAAATCGTGACAATTTGTCCACGAGTCCACACAGCACAACTAACTCGATCAACCCCCAGTCCTTCCTTCCTTCCTTCCTTCCTTCCTTCACATATGATGGACGCTCGGGCCCCTTCCGGTCCGCTCTCCACTCCTGTCCGAGACACTCGACCCAGAACGAGTGCTCAAGGTTCCCCTTCATGCTCTCCCCCTTCATTCAGACACCGACTCATCGATCGAGACTGACGATGGCACAGGCATCAGGTGGACTGTCACATCCGTCTTCAGGGCGCGCCTGTGTTCCTCTGCACGCCCACAAAAGTCGAGGAGAGAAAGAGGGAAGGATAAGTATGAAGGGAAGGAATGAATTGACTATGCAGAGAGCGAGAGAGGGAAGTGCGAGGGGAGGGTGCGAAAGGACAGGGTGGGGCGGTACAACATTCATTTACCATACAGGAAAAAAGAAAGCAAACGGAGTTGCACTACATATACAGATTGCATGGTTTGCTTCGGCGAGACAGATAGCTGAAAAAAATACATCAGTACTCTGTTTGTCTCTTTTTTTTTTTTTCCTTTCCTCCTCTCCATGAGTGCAACAGGAGTATGAAGAGACCCGAAGGCGCCAGATCCATACACACAGGCAGTCAAGCAGGAAGACAGACGGACAGACAGACGGACAGACGGATAGGCAAAAACAAGCAGGAATTTCACAGACAGACCATGAGTCAAAGCATTAAAGTACTCTTTCGTCGCCTCCTCAGGCTTTCCACTTCCATCTACACCCCCGACGGCCCCACTCCTCTCCACCTCAAAAGAGCGCATTGGAGGCACAGCAGCAGGCCCCCCCCCGTCTGCCTGGCCCCCTTCCGCCCCCTGGGCTCCAGGTGAGAGTGGAAACTGGGCAGCGCCAGAAGACGATGCCGCCCCCTCGCCATCCCCCCCCTGATGTCCCAACGCTGCTGCCGAGGGAGACGTACCAAAATGCTGCTGCGAGGCGTCTTTCTCTTTCTCTGTATTTTCTCCATTTGCCCCCAAAGCTTTGCGCGCCTCCTCCTTCTCCTCTGTCTCCTTTGCCTGCTGTTCCACTCTCGCCTTGTAGGCAGCGATCAAAGAGCCCACGGAGGCAGAGCGGCCCTCGGTCTCCTCCGTCCTATTCAGGGCATCCAGAGGACATCCTGAATGAATGAAGGAATCAACCAGGCAGACAGACAGACAGGGAGACAGGGAGAAGAACGGGGTTCAGGGTGACGCAAGGGAGAAAGTGAAGAAAGATACTCACACACGAGACAGACAAGTCATGAGGCTCTCCATGCTCTCCACAGGAGAACTCTGCCCTCTCGCAGACTCCAAAAGAAAACCATCAGAAGAGAAGGAAAGGAAAGGAAGGGCAAGAAGAGAACAAAAAACAAGAGAGAGTAATGAAGACAAAAAATGGACCCGGGAAGGGCACACCAAATGAACGAGACATAAAAAAACAGAAAGAAAGAGACGACAAGAGACACACACCAAGGAAAGGAGTTGTTTTTTCTTTTTCCTTTTTGGCAAACATTCCCAATTCGCTCCTGGACCCACGGTCGGACCGAATGGTGCACCGACCCACCGACCGATGAAATCTTCCAGGGCCTTTCGTTCGGCAGCTTCTTTTTTTGTGAAGTTGGGAAACAGCTTTTGACTCAGATTCAAGATGGCCCGATCAGACACCACACACTGGAGGTAATTGCCCTCGAACGGCTGACTACACCTGCATGCATGCATGGACGGGTGGGTCAATGAATAAAGAAAGAAAGAAAGAAAGAAAGGAAGGAAAGAAAGAAAGAAAGAAAGAAAGAAAGAAAAGAAAGAAAGAAAGAAAGAAAGAGAAAAAGAAAGAAAGAAAGAAAGAAGTGAGTACCGAAAATTCATTCAACGAGCCTTCCTTTTGGCTGCAGGAGACAGACAGCTGGCCAGGTGCAGGAAGGAGGGAGGAAAGGAAGGCGAGAAACCCAGACAAATCACAGCACAGTGGATCACCGGGGGGGGCAAAAGAAAAAGGGCCAAGCAGATCGAGCCGTCTGATCTCTCTTCCATTTCTCGTATCTTCTCTTTCCCAATTGCTTCACACCATGTCCGACCAGGCGCCTCTTCATCATGTCTAACTCTGCTGTTTATTTTCTTTCTGCCTTAGAAAGAGAAGTCCGGTTTTCTTTCCCTCGGCCCTCCCCTTTTCCCTTATCCTCTCTGACGACCGGCTCTTTCCCCTCTCCTTGCAGTACAGAAACGACTGAAGATTCTTTCGGGACTCACCTCGGGCACTTTTTCCCCTCTTGGTAAATGTACTCCACGATGCAGCTCCGGCAGACTGCGGAACCAGCGAAAAAAAACATGCAAAAAGAAAATAAGAAAAGAATGAAGCACTTTTTCTGCACGCGGCCGGAAAAAAGAACAAGAAGGGAAAGAAGTGGAGTCTTAAGACAGTAAAAAGCAAGCCTTACTGGACCTCCTGCACGAGTGAATGTGACTCAGGAAGAGCGTCTGTATGACAGCTACGGCAAGGATGATATGCTCAAGCAGTCGGACCCACATGCCCGTCCTTGTGCCTTGGCTCACTCACTCACTAAGTCGTTTACCCCCTCAATCAATCACACATTCGGATATCCCGCCTGACGACGGAGGAGCCTCTCATACGATTGTGTGGGGGGGGTGAGTGGAACAAGTTATTCTCTGTTGACTTTCTTTGGGCGCGTTTCCCCCCTTTCTTTTTCTGTGTGCAAAGAAAGGAGAGAAAAAAGAGAGAGAAAGCGAGACAGCAAGAGAGAGAGAGAGAAAGGAAGAAAGAGAAAGAGAAAGCGAGAGGAAAAGAAAGAAAAAAAGAGAGGGGAGAGAGAGAGAGAGAGAGAGAGAGAGAGAGAGAGAGAAAGGAAGAAAGAGAAAGAGAAAGAGAAAGCGAGAGGAAAAGAAAGAAAAAAAGAGAGGGGGGGGGAGAGAGAGAGAGAAAGAGAAAGAAAAAGAGATAGACTCTACCCACAGGTATGAAGACATTCCTTCACTGTGTACGGATCACAGAAGAATCCCTCGCAGATTTCGCAAGTCATGAGGTCGGCAAGAACTTTGAGCCGAAACTCAACCTGCAAAAACGTCACGAGCATCATTGTGAATAAATTCAACTT
This sequence comes from Chromera velia, assembly GCA_018398765.1. Taxonomy (NCBI): domain Eukaryota; family Chromeraceae; genus Chromera; species Chromera velia. The sequence continues at coordinate 22,052 of JAHBMJ010001316.1, forward strand.
CAAGTTTTCGCAACAAAAATGTCGATGCCCAACAGAAGGGTAGACAAGTGAGAGAGATGCACGAACACCGACAAATGAGCGACGTAGATACCAAAAATAACAGTGACGCACGAACAGCCAGAGAGAGAGAGAGACGCAGGTGAAGACGAAAAGCTACGGAAGATGAAATAATTTACGGCAGTCTCATCGAGACAATTTGATCAATCGGCCCGAAATGAGTGCAGGCGGGCGAGAGCTAGAGAAAATGAACAAAGAAGGTCGAAAAGGCAATTTTCAAGAGCAGAAGGGAGAAGGAAGTGCGCTCGGGCCGAAAGAATTGGGGCCAAAATACGAAAGCGTGTCGGAGAAAGGAGAAAACGGTGCTCAATTGAGCATTTCAGGAAAAAAAGAAAATATACGAAGAGCGAAAACCCAGCAGCGCCTAACCCACATCAAGTGATGCCCCGGTGTCAATCACCCGACGGTCCTCTTGGCCGAAGTCATTCAAGCCCTCTTCCGTGCGCCGCCTCTTGTACATGATGAATCGGCGCGATTATTTGGAGTTCGGAAAAGGTGGAAATTCAAATGTACAGAGCAGCACTCTATGCTCGGGTGACACAAAAGGACGGCAGGACAGCCGGCTGATCAAACGGGGATCTGCAAGGAGGAGACGGCACGTTGGTCTCTCCTCTGCCCACCAACGAACGCAGGGTGCTGGTTCACCTACAAGTATGCCGGACACAACAAAAGAAGAAGTGGTGTGAGAATCGGCATATTAATAGACGTTTCACGATCGTTTCACGGCATTTGCTCCTACATGATTGGGCTAGCCGACGTACGATCTGACATCGATATGACGTGCGTCCGCAGTGAAACATGCGGGATGCAGGAAGCTGCGCATGCATGCATGCAGCGGCGCCGCGGGTCAATCCGCGCGAGCCCGGCCTGCATGCATGCGCATGCATCATATATCCGCGGGGCCGGATCCGGCCGGCGCCATGCCGGCGCCGCTATATGGCGCCGCTATTATTGGAGACGGACAACGAAACTTTGAACATTCACGCAAAATTTCAGAAGGATGGGATCGAGCTTGGGTGAACACAATCACGGTGAATCACGTAAGTTCGACTTCTTTATTTGTTCTGCGCTGGTTGGCACTGTTCGATTGTGCAGCTCTTTCACGTCGTTTTGTTTTTTTCCTCTCTCCGGGGGTGAGTCAGATACTTGATTGCTCTGTCTGTCTCTGTGTTGCAAGAACTTTTTTGTGGAGCAGTTGAAAGGCCACCGCTGACGGGGGAAAGAGACAAATATTTCGAAATTCTCTCCTGTTTGCCCTTCTTCTTCTGAAAGGCACTTTTCGATTTCTCAAATTCTGTGAGAGTGAGTGAGTGAGTGAGAAAGTGTGAGAGAGAAAGAGAGTGGACAAGATGTTGGAAGGCAGCTCCCACCACACCTTCTCTGCCGACTTCGAGAAGGTTCTTCAGCAGGTGATCGGGAGCACAGACCCCTTTGATGACCCCGCCTTTGACCCAGTTGACTACATCAACAAACGCTTCCCCACAGAGCAGAGCCTCGGTCAGCTGGATGCGTTTGTGATGGATTTGCAGGGCCGAGCTAAGCAACTGGATGAGGAGATTTATGCGGCAGTGAGAGAGCAGGCTGAGGCCCAAAAAGAGGCCCAAGCGGACATTGAACACGTCAAAGCAGCGCTCAGGGAGTTGCTTCAGCGCACTCTCCACATGCGCGCACGAGCTGCAGACTCCGAAAAACTCGTGCAGGAGATCTGCCGAGATATCCGTGCGTTGGACCTCGGAAAGCGAAATTTGACGGCGACCATCAAAGCACTGAAGAGATTGGTCATGCTTGTCACGGCACTAGACCAACTTCGTGTGCATGCATCAGAGAAAGAATACACACAGGCCGCACAGTCCATCCGCGCTGTGGAGGCTCTTTCCAAACACTTCAAGGATTTGGAGCATGTGCCACGAGTGGCCGAGATAGTCGCTCAAAAGACCCATCTCTGCACAGAATTGCAGAAGCAAATCTTTGAGGATTTCGACTCCCTTGTAGAAGAGATCCAACCAGACCCCGCCAATCTTGGCCTCACACCGGCCCAACCGGTCAACCGAGGTGATCTCCAGCACGCCTGGGAGGCCATCGAGGCACTAAGCAATAATGCAGGGGGGGTCAGAGAAGAGTTGTCTGTCCGCATGGCACTCCATTTGCTGGAGCCATACAAAAGGACTTTCCAGCCACCAGAGGAGCAGGCTGGCCTTGAGCATGCTGACCGAAGGTATGCATTTCTGAGAAAGTGTATTCGGGACTTTTCCGAACACTTCGGTGAGTATTTCCCCCCCCACTGGCGTATGGCTGCAGTCATCTCTGAGCATTTTTGCCACATCACCCGCCAGCATTTCGTCGAGCTGCTAGAGTCTCAGCCCACCTCCGATCCCGATCTCCTTGTCCGCACTCTCCATAGAGCAAAGGAGTTTGAAGACCAGTTGAGTAGGAAATATGAGAGTGCCAACGCAGAGCAGCAGCCCGCACAAGGAAGCGATGTCCCCCGTGTGACGGGCGAGGGCCTTCAGTACCCTGAAGAGATAGAGGGAGGTCCTGGAGAGGAGGCGGGAGAGAAGGGAAACCCAAACCCTTTGAGACGACCTGCATCACCGCAACAGCAGGCAGCAGCTGCAGCCGCAGCTTCCGTCCCCCGTTTTATTTTTCGCGGTCTTCTCACTGCATGTTTCGAATCGAGCATGCACTCATGGATCAGCCATGAGGAGAGAGAGCTGTCCACTCGCCTCTCCGCAGCTTTGGTGAATGATCAAATCTTGGGAGAGCCGAGGTCATTGGGGGGTGGGGGTGGGGTGCGTGCTGCTGCCGCTGCTGCGGCTGCGAATGCAGAAGAGGGGGAAGAGCAGGTTGGGGAAGAGGGGGACGAAGAGGAAGAGGATCTTCCAACTTTGGTGTACTCTTCCGCAGCAGAACTCTTTAGTGCCATTCGAGCCAGTTTGAAGAAAACAGCAGCCATCTCGAGAGACACCACACTGCACTCTATGGTCCAGGTGTTTCGGAAAATCATCAAAAGGTGTGTGCGTGTTTGGGGGAGAAAGAGGGTTTGTGTGTGTGTGTGTGTGTGTGTGCTTGTCTGTAGGAGAAAACAAAAGGGAGGGCCTGCCTGTTGGGGGGGCGGCCGGGGTGGGGGAGAGGTGTGTGTGTTCCTCTTACATTCATTCTGATTCTGAGTGTGCTGTGCTGGTACCATCCTAGTGCGGAGGGAGGGGCAACGAAGGAGAGGAAGACGCTCAGATCTGTTCTGACATGCTCCCTCCCTTCTGTTCTCGTCTTTCCCTGTGTGTTTTAGGAACAGAACATGAACAGAGAGGAAATTCCGCCTCCCCATCCTCATTGCTCCGCTAGAAGCAAGGGACGTCGCCTGTCTTCCTTCACGCACTGGTGCTTGACATCGTCTATCAGCTTTCCCTTTTGTGTTGCGCATCATCGCAGGTACACAGACACTCTCCGAAACCGCATTCCCACCGTCAAGAAGGCGGGAGGGGCTCCCCTGTCCGAGGACGCCATCAAGGCTGCATGCTGCGTGGTGGGGACGGCTGAGTACTGTGACAACACGCTGCAGGTGAGAATATTAATAGAATAGTGTGGGGACGGCTGAGTACTGTGGTGGCGGAGACGAGAAGGAACAGAAGAAGTACCGACAGAAATTTTCGTTCCTTCCACTCCCCAAATCTTTTCTCCTTTTCCTCTTTTGCTTCCTTCCTCCTCCTTCCCAGCTCGCGTTTAGGAGAAGTACGTACAAATGCTGAATCAAAAAGGCATTCATTCCTGCCTCTTCCGGGTTCGGCTGTACGGCTGTGCAGGAGCCCGGATCGGATCGGATGTTCTGTGTGGGTACGCAATCTCCGAATGTTTCTGCCGATGATAGCTTGAGAGCAGAGCAGAGAAGAGAAGGCAAGCATCTCCTGCCGTCTTTCATCGTTGCCCTGTAATGTATTAATAATTTGCGTGCAGGAGCTCCAATCTGCTGTCGAAGGCTCTCTGGAACCTGAGACACTCCGTGCGAACGCGTCGTTTGACCCTGAGAGGGAGGCGATGTGGGATTTGCGCACTCTGGCCGTGCAGTCTCTGGTAGCAGCGTTGGAGACCTCTTTGGAGGGGGCGTTCTCGAGACTTCGGAACGGAAATTGGACAGCAACGGCGGAGGTGAGAGGGGGAAACGGTTCTTTCCTTCTCTCTCTTTCTCTTTCTCTCTCTCTCTCTCTCTCTGTCTTTTTCTCTTTCTTTCTTTCTTTTTTTCTTTCTTTCTTCCTTGCTTTCTTGCTTTCTTGCTTCCTTGCTTCCTTGCTTTCTTCTTTTCTTTCCTTGTCTGTTGCTTGTTCACCTGTTTGTTGGCGTGCTTGCCTTTCTTTCGTACTCCCTTCTCCCCAACTTTCCTGCTTTGCTGTCTGCCTGCCCGCCTACTTGCCTGCCTGCTTGTCCTTCCCTGCGTCCCGTCTCTGCACGCATGTATCCATTCTTTCTGTGTGCGTGGGAACAGGATAAGTGGAAGATGAAACGAACTTTCTTTCAGTCTACGTGCGTAACGCAGGTGTTCTGCATGAAAAAAAGTTGAGTGCCATGACGGCAGGCGGCCTATCATGGACTCCATGCGACAAAGATGCATTGCGAGTGCTGCTGTTCCGCATGTTCACCCACTCCCGATGTTGCCTCCGCGTAATCGACGCATCGATTCACTCAGTGACCAAAGAAGGTGAATTACCCTCTTCTGCATATATTTTCTCTCTTGCTCATTCAAGCTACGGGAAGATGAAAGACGCAGATCCACAGCTCTTCTTGTCCTTCTTCTCGTGCAGGTGGGAGACCACTCTCTGTACGTCACAGAGATGGCTGAGGTCCTCACGAGCGGTTTTGCCTCCGTCGCCCCCCTTCTCTCGCCCCCCTTCTTCCGGTTCTACTGTGACAGGGCCGCGCAGGCCGTGGCCCCCCGATTCATGCGGTCTGTGTACGAGAGCAAAAAGGTCTCCGAGAGCGGGGCCCAGCAGCTGCTTCTCGACGCGTACGCGCTGAAGGGGGCGCTGCTGGAGGCTCCCGTAGCGGCAACTGGAGGGGCGGTGCCTGCAAGCTACAAACGGTCTGTCTGTTGGTGTGTGTGTGTCATGCGGATTGGGGGGGGTGAATTTTTTTTTTTATTGATTGATTTTCGTGTCGGTCGATGAACGAGAGAGAACGCTCTGTCCCATGTGACGTATGGTGGAGAGTTTCTAACTGTGGGGGGACGTTCATCTAGGGTGCGCTGCGACGCAGGAAGACAAATGGCAAAGTTGTTGAGTGGTGTGCCGTAGAGACAAGAGGGGTCTGGTCGTTGAATATTTTGTTCTCTTTGTGGCTCCTCCTTCCTCCATTGCGCTGAGGAAAGTATGAGATTAACACTGTCTTTCTGTGTGCAGGTACGTCCAGAAAGAGATGGGGAGGGCAGCAGCCTTGTTGAAGGTGTTGACTTCGAATGTGGAGAATCCGGAGGACGTGCGGACCCTCTTGGACTCTCACGCAGGGTCTGCCACTCCGGACGAAATTAAGAGGCTGTTGCTCCTCAAGCACGCAGGGGGGGTGGGGGCTGAGGGACTTGAAGTGGGGGGGGCGGCAGGTTCTCAGGCAGCAGCAACGACCGTAGGGGGGCTGTCGATCGGTCAGGTGCAGAGCAGGATGGAGGCGCTGCTGGCGGGTGCGGGTGCGAACCTGAACACCATGCAGACCCACCTTCCTAGCGTGGGCACTCGGAGCACCAGTGAGCAGGTGCAACAAGGAGGGGGGGTGCAGGGTATGCCGGGGTCCTCATCAGCCGGCATGGGTGCGACGGCAGGGCGGCAGAGTTCTGGGCCCTCTGTAATGCCTGGAGGTGGGGGGGGTGACGGTGATCTGCAGGATCGTGAAAGAGATGCGAGGGGGCGGAGGTTTTTGGAAAACTTCCAAACGTTAGGCGACAAGGTGAAAGAGAGCACAACAAGTGGGATGCAGGGGATGGGACGTTTATTTGGAAACTTCAGCAAGAGAAAAGAGGCAGACAGAGACAGAGAGAGGGACCGCCAAGGCCCGCAAGGATGATTCTAGAGATAGTCAACAACTGATACTCTGTTTTAATTTCAAAGTGGAGGGCAGTTAAGTGACTTGAAATTCTTGAATTCATAAGACATCTTTCGGTTTTATAGACTTTCGGATCGTTTTCCTAGTATCTTTTATAACTATCTAAAATTGTGTAACGGCCCCTGCTAAGGCCCGTGTACGTCTGTCCTGTGATGAAACTCTCATGAATCATCGAATTACACTCACGGGGAAGAGAGATCTCGAATTCCCCTTCTGGTTCAGCTTCCCTACTGTTCGTGATTCATACGTCTATCGTCGTTCTCAGAGAGTCTATCAGCGTATTCTCTTAATACAATCACTTCGATCTGGACATAATTGTATTCCAATCGATACGCTCTGTATTGCTCAGACTGTAAACTGCATGAGGAAATTATGTAATTGAATCAATGCAATTTACATGCATACAGGTAAATTAAATGCATATGCTCACACAGTGTGCGTGCCTGCATATAACCTTCCACTTCCTTACGCATTGCGCCTTCGGTCTCGCCAAAATGCTTTAGGATTCGTCAGTGCATTACTTTCTTTTTAAGCGGAGCGGTGCTTTCATTCCCTTTTTGACTTATTGCTCGAACAAGGCACGACGTCGTCTATGCTTCATCTGCTTTCTGTCTTTCTTCATTTATCATTGAAGTGAGAACTTTGCCTCATAGGATCCGTCAATACATTTGAAGACAATTTAAGTCTGCAAACAAGGCGAGAGACATCTCTGACATGAAAGAGTGTTCTCAAATTACATTCAGACACAACGATTAACTCTTGCTTTCACTTCTATGATGTATGAGAACGAGAAAAAGACTGAAAGATCACAGACAAGGAGAGAGTTCTCTGTTTTTGTATCCTTTTCTTTTCGAGGTGCTGTTTATTTTTTTTTTTTTCATTCCTTACTCACTTTCCCAACCATCTTTCTACCCTCCTGACTTGTTGCCTCCTGTCGGGTTCATTTCGATATGCGCTCCGACAAAGGCATCCAGGTTCTCCTTCCACCAGGGAATCCACCTTCTCTCGATCACTGCCGCAATGGCAGGATCATCCTTCACAGTGTTGATCACCGTTTCTGCTGCCACCAGCCATGCCTTTCCCCGTGGGTACCCTTGCTGCTCTGTCCCTTCCTGCACATTACCACCTGCCCACTCTTTCTCTTTCTCTCTCTAAGCATCCTGTGTAAATCTTCTATTTTCTCTGTCTTTTTGTTTCTGTCCTTTCTGCTTCTTATCTTTCCTTTCTGCTTGGGAGATATTCTGCCCCCCTGCTCTGCCCCAATTTTTCGGGTCCTGCAAACCGAAAGAAGAGAAGATGCTACGCGACAGACCACAAGGACGGTCTGCCCCACTTCCGTATCACCACCTAATGAAACTCTTATGAATCATCGAATTACAGTTACGGAGAAGAGAGATCTTGAATTCCCCTTCTGGTTCAGCTTCCCTACTGTTCGTGATTTATACGTCTATCGTCGTTCTCAGAGAGTCTGTCAGCATATTCTCTTAGTACAATCACTTCAATCTAGACATAATTGTATTCCAATCGATACACTCTGTATTGCTCAGACTGCAAACTGCATAAGGAAATTATGTAATTGAATTAATGCAATTTACATGCATACAGGCAAATTAAATGTATACACTCACACAGCGCACACGCCTGCATACAACCTTCCACTTCCTTACGCATTGCGCCTTCGGTCTCGCCAAAATGCTTTAGGATTCGTCACCCTGGCCAGGGCTACCGCCAAGAAGGTAGGTACTAGGTAGGCAGGGGGGTGGGAGGGGGAGTATGGTGTCACGTCGGCGGTGTGATTGAATTAAGGATTAAATTAAAACATGATCAATGATTTTTCAAAAAATTGTAGGATAACTGCTGGAACTAGCTGGAACTATATAATCTAGTAGTAATATACATTACCTGGTACATTACAAGTCTAGTTACAAGTATTATGAAATAATATGATAGTTTACTAGATAGTTTAGTAGCTGTTATACTAGCTGCCATAATTCTACCCATAATTATTTTAAACTTAAAGTTGTGTTAATTGTTTTTAATAAAGTCACAGAAGATTGCCATTATATTGGAGTCATGCACTGGAGTGAAAATTCACTGGGAAAAAATATAGTGTTTGTTTCGTCCTAGCTTTTGTTTTGCTTCCATCTGACATGCATGCAATCAAGGCCTCTGTCTTCGCCTAGGTCTTTGCTTCTTTTCACGAAGTTCCTAGCGAAGCTCCCATCAAAATCCCTCGGATTCCCTCCTATAGTCGATAGCCCCTAGTTTTTTTTTGTTCTTTCTATGCATCGTCTCCTAACTATCATCCTTGCATGGACCACGTAAACATGCAGTCGATCGTGGTACAGAGAATGTCCAGAAGAATGTACAGGGAACATTCGCTCGCTTTTCACCGTTTCCCCCGCGGGGCCCGCACGCATTGGCGTATTCGCTTTTAGACTTTTCCGCCACTAATATTCGGTCTATAAGATGCTGCACATGCTACAACCTTTCCCCACCTTCCTCCTGCACAGGAAGCTGAACGTCTTTTGTCTCTCTACCCCCGTCAGCCGTTTTCTGTTGAATCTCATCATCGGACTGAGCAAGAGTCTCTGTGGCAGCGCTCCCTCCCGTGTCTGCAGTCTTGCTCCGCTCAGGTGCAAAGGACAACCACGACGATACTGCCACCCGTCGATGGGACGAGGGGAGCACCTCATGCTCGACAAGGTCACTTCGGAAAATCACAAACCTCCCCCCCAAAGGCGCAATGTCCACCTGCCTTGTGCGAAGATGCAAACGAAGGGCACCACCAAGCTTCGGACTCCACGTGCTCTGCACGGGCCCTTCTCCCCCCCCCCCCTTCTCATTCTCAGTATTCCCGTCTCCCAAACACACGTCTGACGGATCACCCACATAAAAAATGACAGTCAGAAAACGGTTGTGGATACTGCTATTCCCTTTCGAGGACGACACGTCCTTATGACGCACAAAGCGCGCCCCGTAGCTTGGAAAAATCGCAACCTGGACTTCAGAGTGTTCCAAAGAAGGGTGTTTACGCCGTGAGTAAGCAGGGCATGCGGAGCCGAGTGCCTCCATCTGCTTCTGAACAGACTTTCGAAAATCTTCCAGAAGAACGACGATTCGACTCAGGGCCTCATGATCGCTCACCTCGTTTCTACGGGCCCATATACGCCTGTCTCCTCGTGCGTTCGTATCTTTTCGGCGGTCAGTGCCCATAGCGGCCTCTTGGAAAGCCCCCGTCTCTTCGAGAGCTGCAATTTCCTTTTGGAGACCTTTCAGGAGACGGCCGTTTCCCGTCTTTGTAAGGCACTCACCCACAAGGAAGGCATTTTCATCATCAGTCGTTGTAAGAAGAGTCGCGAGAAGGTCTACTTGCTTGACTGCAGAAGACTGAGGGCTCACTGCTTCACCGATCCGGCCGAGGGTCTCAAACACCAACGGATCCGTCTCCTCTTCCACAGTCCTCTCAAACAAAGTCTCACGTTTCTTCGTCAGAGCCTCTAGTATGCTCAGGGCACTCAGTTTGCTGACATCATCCATCGTCAGAGTCAAATTTATCACCGGTGCAGTGGCAGAAGAGCAGAGAAACACTATGGGACACTGATGTTTTTGCAACTTGGTTCCGTCTACCGACTTTTTCTGAAGACACATGCACCGAGACGGCGTCTCCTTATCTGTCCCCTCTTCCGCGAGCTGAAGATCGATATCACAAAATCGGGATTGCTTACAACAGTATTCCTCGTTCCGTCCGACAATCCACGTGAAGAATTCTAGAGCCACCTTACGTACGACATCTTTACGATGCAAACCTACTAGAACGTGATGATTGAGGGTTTTGTCATGCATGTCGCGTCCCCCAACCAACTAGAACTGCATGTCAGAGCCATGCACGTCTGTGCCCCTCAGCTGCATGGCTATCGTCCATAGTGCCGGGGCCCATCGGGGCCCTGCACGACGAGCCCACGCGGCCGGCACGAGCTGTACTTATGTGCCGGGGCATTGTGCCCTTCTCCGGCAATAAACTTATCTAGAGACTTATCCTCCATAACTAAATCAGATACAGTTAATGTTATGGAATGTGACTGCTACTGCCTTGTCACACTCAATTGCTTTACGTCCGTTTACCTTGTCTACAGATAGCTAGATACACAGGCAATGTTTGTCTCTTCTCCGTACGACAAGTGGATGTCATACCAAGCAACGCTAGAACAGATCTCTATTCGATCAATCAATCAATCAGCAAGCGCGACATCTGCATGAAACTGATCGTCTCGCTCGCTCCGCATAATTTAACCAACGATGCGGAATCATGCATTGCGGATGTTTGCACATGCCCCACAAGCTGATCGCATAGACACATCATGGTCATGCATCTTACCATACATATGCACACTTTCTATAGGAAAGGCCGCCGCAAAGGCTGTCATCCCACAATACATACTTCAGCATACAATCATCCTGCT